>OMNV01013728.1:17859-63508 GCA_900303265.1 Brotula barbata
AACTGAATGTACCAATAATATACAGTATATATATATATATATATATATATGGCAATGCGGTCCTCATGAGTTTTTTTTTACGGTATACAGTATATACGGTACTGTGCAAAAGTCTTAGTCCACCCCTATCTAACCTGGTGTAATGGAGCTTTTTCCCTGCAGTCATTCTGACGGTAAACAGTGATGAAAGTAGGACAAATACGGGTGTTAGCAATGACATTAATTAGGGCTCCATTTCATTTAGGTTGAAGAGAGCCTGGTTCCTGCTATTGATCAAATGTAAAGGGAGGTCACACTTAATACTTAAGACACTTCAGCCCGTTGAAGTTGTTCTTTTCAGATTTTTTTTTACTGTTTTTTTTAATTCTGCATTCACATTTCCTGTATTTTCTGGATGGATTATAATAAAGAGGTAGATAGCATTGATAAAACAACAAATCTAATGGAGGCCTAAGACTTTTCCATAGTACTTTATATATATAGTGGGCTGATATTCTTCATCTAGTCATAGAAGATTTTTTTTTTGTTCATTCTAAGACACGGTGATGCACTCCATGTCTTAGTGTAGGAGACCCGAGGATACGTCGGCGGTTTTGCAGGAAAATAATACCTGCGCCATGTATAGTTTGACTAAAAAAGTCAGACAGTTTGACCTTGGTGCGCAGATCACCCATTCTTGCATCAGTGGATATTTCAATATTAACATGGGTGACTTTGATCTTGGCCTTGTACCTCCATTCTAGAAGTGTACACCCATCCATTTCTGTCCGCCCCCTTGTCGTCCACCATTTCCCTCCAGTACCTTCCACCGTGGCCCTGTGACATTATTGACTGAATCTTTGATGAGGATGCTGAGGAGGTGAAATACAGCACCCTACGATAAGATCAGAGCCTCCCGTGACACCCCAGCCACTCCCTTCCCATGTGGACAGCAGTGGCAGGATGAAGCATCATGATGCGGCATCAAAACAGCACGTGTTTTGTTTAATAGCTTCAAGACTTTCACGAAAACTGTAGGTCCAGAAAGTGTCCCCATCCAGATTTCTCTTTTATTTAAATACAAAAGAATAATACTCATGAAACTTTGCAACAAAACAAACACTAATTATAAAAATAAAAATGCCATAGCAGCCGTCGTTTCTATATTTGACCAACTTCAGAACAAATCAAACCCCTCCAAACCTATCTTGTAAATATAAAATATGAAGCCCTTTGCTCTACTGCAGCCCTGAATGCTGTAGAAATTCTAAAAATAAGCTTATCGTTATCTTGGAGTGAAAAAGAGTGAAAGTGAGCATTGATCTGTTTCCATGGCATCATTACCTTTTCATCAGCGAGGATGAAATTATATTGTGCTTCTCAGAGTAAAGTGTGTGTCTGTGCACCAAGGAGTGATTTTCCACAGATGTTGCATTCGTACGAACAGCTTTTTTTTCGAGGTTTGACTGAAAGTTTGAATGCAAAATGTGGGATGGTTGTGTTTTGGCCACAGGCAAATCATTTACTTCCCACTAAAATGTTCAGGATGATTTCAGAAAACACAAAACGATGTCTTAAAAACAGTTTTATGTGATAAATATGTGCAAAATAAAAATTAACAGCTCATTTTTTTTTTTCCGTTGAGCTCTCAGGACCACAGTTTTTTTGTTTTTTTCTGATCTGGTTGCACAACAGTAAACATATTTAGCATCTTATAATGTTGGAAGGACTGTGTTGCAGTGGCATTGGTTTTGTGTGCATGAGTTTTTGTGTTTGCGACTCTGTGGCTGCTTGAAGCCCATGTGACGGTTGGAAACAGGTGTGTCTAATTGTCACATCTGCAGCTGGTGAACCAATCAGGCAGGATCCTATTTAGGTTGAGAAGCTGTTATTCGTCTGTATTTTCATCTGAGAAGCATTTCTCTTTTTCTTTGTAAGTGTTCTCAGTTTAATAATTAACTGTCCATCCTCGCCTTGCTTGACCACGTCTGGTTGTGTTTCTATGACTCTTAAGAGGAAGGTGCCCATCACAGACTGAAATACATCAGATGTATATGATTTGCGCAGAGATACACAAATATATACTGTCTGAGTGTGCATCATATTTACCATTGCCAGGAAATATGTCATGATATCAAGAGCAAAAGGATTGCAAAGTAATTAAGTGAGGAGATTAATACATACAAATGTATTTTATTTTTTTTATCTTTTCCTCTGAAGCACAAGAGAAAAAATTTGATTAATAATGACTCCCTGGTGTCATTACCTCCCATTCGTATTAGTTATTTCCAGCCATGCCATTAACAACTTTCAAAGAGGAGGAATCGGTGCTCTGCACAGCATTGGTGCAGGACTTCCATACTTTCACATTCAGCAAGCAGCTGTTAACATATTTGTTTGCAATTGTGTGTTCTGACATTCATAGATATACAGATTTGAGGGATCAGTGGATTTAAAAAATACTACTGGCATTAACCTAGCCGTGGCAGTAATTGATGACATAGTAAAATTGATGACACCAAGCCCATTTTATCCAGACAGGCTTCCCTTTTTTTCTTTCTTGCCATTGAAATCCTCCTTTGCAGACGTCCCTGTTTGGACAGCCTGTTGTTAAAATTCTGGCATCTCCTTCCTTGTGTCTTTCAGAAACTTCACTCTCGGATCATGGATCTGTCTGCAGCAGATTTGCTTTTGGAGCCAGAAAGAAGCAAAGCCTTCTTGCTTTCCAGGAATACGGACTCTTCCTCCCATGTAAGTTTAATGGGAAAACATGCAGATGACATTGGGTTTTTTCTTTTCTTTCTCTCTCTCTCTCTCTCTCTCTCTCTCTCTCTCTGTCTCTCGCTCTCTCCTCTGCCAGGTAACATATTGTAAATGATGTGCACCCCCTCCCTCAAAAAATCGTTACAAGAGATTAAAATACAGACCTAACTATTTGACAGCGTGACCCCTCCATTGCTCTCCGCAAGAAGAGCTGGCAGTATCACTTGGCACTAAGAGGAATAAATCCCTGTCATATTACCAGCAAACCATCGATTCAGACTCCTCGTCAGTAAAAATGACTCCATAGGACAGCGTGGTACATTAGTCATCTTATGTATTATGCATTAAGTACTGAAAATGAGTTTGCTCCATTCTCTTATCCATATACGCCTGGTAGACTCTAATGTGTGCTATGAGAGCGGAAGAATAGGGCATAAATAAAGTAATAATGACCAAGACGTGAAATATGAAACTTTGTTTGTCTAAGTATGCACAAGTGCTGCACCACCTTCAACTGGCTGTGTTAAGTGAATCACGTTGTGCTGATGGTTGGAATAATAATTGTTCTGTCAAGCCTTTTATATTGACAGAATTACCAGCTAAATGTTTCAGCAAAGCAATTAGAAATGGACCATTAGCCGACAATTTAACAAATTAAACCTCAATCAATATACAGAAGAGATTAAGGAGATATTTAAGGCAATTTATGATCTAAGTAGAATATCATGTTCTCTCTCTGCATCTTATAGGAGGTCCAGTTGAACGGAAAGGCCAGTGCCCCTGTGGCTAAATGTCTGAGCCAGCTGAGTCTGACAGTACCAGCACCCTTATACCCGCGCAGCAGCCGTAGCAGTAGTGAGTTGTCCCTGTCAAGCGCATGCAGTGATTTCTCCAGTGGCTCTTACACCTGGAATGACGGACGCTCCTGTGGAAAAATGGTAAACCTCGTGAGAATTATTTAATACAATTTATGTCCATATTGTTTATTGTAGTCGGACAATCATTAAAATGTTGACGTCTTCCTTCTGCCTTCCACGCAGTCATCTCTCACCTGGGAGAAGAGGTTGAGCCTGGGGTCTTCGGCCCCGAGTAACATCTGTGGTCCTTTGGAGGAACAGCTTCCCACAAGGCGCAAGGAGAGCTGCATACTAGAGGGACTGCGAAAGCTGCAAAGGAGGAAACACAAAAGTTCCTCTTCTTTATCCAAGGTCTCCAAGTCTGGCTACAAAGACTGCATGAACTCCAATGAGGGTATTTACTCCCTGGGCATAAAGAGTAGCAGCAAAGGAGTGTCAAAGCCTTCCTATGTCGGTAGGACTTGTGTCTCTGGTTTTGGGGTCCGAAAGTTGTCATATGACTCTGATGACGCAGACGATGAATTGCCACATTCCAGTCACAGAGACGATGTTCCCACCAAGGACAGTTGGTTTTACAGTAGGAAGCTTTCCCACAGCATCTCAGACAGCTTGTGCAGCTGGGAGGGCATACTGGACAGTGTGGCAGGTGGGGATGGTAGCTCAGGTCCCGTTGCTGCCAAACACCCTCCTGGGTATGACTCGAAAGTGCGTCCTGAGAAGCTCATGAGTTTCATCAACAGTTTCCTCCCCGAGGGAGAGCGTACATCTGCCTTCACTAAACCATCAACACTGCACTTAGCTTGTAACTCCTCAGATCCAGAAGGTCCCAATCACCTCTCAGACTTGGATGATCTTGAAGAACTCAACTCTGAGTCTACTGACATCCACACATCCTTTAGTCAGCCAGCAGCACGGATTGAAATAGAGAGGGACCCAAAGAGGCTGTCGAGGGACGGCGCTAAGCTGGTCACAAATCAGTGCTTGCGAAGGGACCAGGGACGTACTCAGTCTGCGGATGGGAGGCCCCGGCCTTTTAGCCTAATTAAGGAGCCCAAAGTGGCCAAGTGTACTCAGTCAGAGGAAAGCCTTTTGGCAATATTTGATGCAGAGGGAGAGCCTATTGAGCTCTGCACTCAGAAGGTTTCTGCTGGTAGTGGGCCCAAAAGTGACATTTCAGATAGTAAAGCACTCCCAGATTACACAGAACTGGTGCCCCAAGAGAGGCCAACCAGGCAAAAATCAGCAAGAACCTATACTGTGCTTGAATCCCCAGAAAAACCATCCGAATATCAAAACAGGACAAGCAGAGCAAGCAGTAGCAGGGAGGGAAGTTCAGACAGGCAATCGGTGCACTTGACCCCTCAAAGAAAACTGATCAAACCACCAACTAGCCGAGTTGGCAAAGGCAATTCCATCCCTGCTGTGAGTGATTCGTCTGTACCCAAGTCCAGTAGTTCGAAAATACCTGGTCGTAACAAACCTTCGGCCTCCCCACTTAGATTTTCTAAGGGCTCCACCACTGAGCCCAGCAACAGTGGAAACTCAGGATCCTGTCATCAGGAAAAATCCCTTTCTTCTCCGACGGTTAAAATGTCCAAGTTTATCAAGACCCCAGGAGGAAACTGCTCACAGAGCCCAAAGGTGGTTAACGGCAAAATCCCCAGCAGGACTGAATGGATTAAGGGTTCCACCTCCTGTTCTCCTCCTCCCTCAAGGAGGCATGTGGAATTTGCCAACAATGGTGAGCAGCCAACCAGAGACAAACACTGTGAAACCAGTAAAAATGAACTCAGGTCCCCTTCTCCTCCCCGACCCCCAGGCCGCACCACCTCTTTACTTATCAAACCAAATTATGAAGTGTCACCTCAAGCACATAAAAGTAGGGTGGCTCAACCATCTGCACCAACCACTGTGAGGGGTCCTCCCCCAAGCTACCACCCCCCACCTGTACCAAATATGCAATCCACACTACCCATCAAGGATAAAGACTGTTTAGACTTGGATGCAGGTTATGGGACTGCACTTGCACCTCAGAAACTGGTTGACAAAGCCAGTCAGCACCTTCAAAAGTCCCCTGCAATGACTCAGACACCTACTAAAGGCACTTACAAGCGGACAACCACAAAACACTACCTCCCCTCTGCAAACTCAGGGTGTGCTCCTGAACCTGAAAATGTAGCTAAAAGCTCAAAGAATGTTCCCCCACCTTACGGCGCCATCAGAGGCTCCGCAATTCAGAACACTTTTGCAAGTAAACGAGGATCCACCCATGAAAATGTCCCTCAGTCAGTACAGAAGACCTCCATTAGTTTACCTGTGTCACTTCAGGACCCTCCTCAATGTAAAACAGAAGATCAAAATAGTAAGATTGTAAGTCCCCAAGCTCTTGTCAGTCCACCCAGCTCAGATCTTCCTTGCCCAAACTCAGTGGAAAAAGCATCAAAGACACGCATACCAATGGGTTTCAAAGCATTTTTAAAATCTCCCCCCAGTCATAAAAACGCCCCTTCTATACCAGGCAAACATGAGAAAGATCATATCAACTCAGTGTCCAAGGACACTGTGGCTACCAATACTTCTCCACAGTGTGACAGCTTGCAGCCAGAGTGTAGTATTGATTCATCACCCAAAATGTCCATTATGGATGGTAAAGGCGAGATCCAGCGTTTGATACTGAAAGGGGAAGAGCACACTGCTTCGTTACCAGAGGAGGGGGAGGTCTCTGATAAAGGGAAAAGGAGCAGTCAGCTTTTCTCTAGATCGATATCGGTTTCAACCAAACCTCACCTGAAGCCAGCCTTGGGGATGAATGGGGCCAAAGCTCGTAGCCAGAGTTTCAGCACCAACTACATTGAGAAACCCAACATCAACGTACTAGATGGACCTGGGAAAATCCGAACACAAATCATCACCAACTCAGGCGAGCGTGGGAACTCTCTGACGAGACAGAGTTCCTTGGAGGCACCCAGTGTTGGATTAATTGACAGCCCTATCCGTTCTCCAACTAATAGGCTGAGCCACTATGGAGGCATGACAGGGTCCAGCAGTCACAATTTCCTCCCTGATAGGACTTCTAAATCAGGCGCCCGAGGTGAGGGTCCACAAGGCACAATGAAGGTGGAGGGACTTTCCACACCTCAAAAAGAGATGCATAGCTTACCCACCACTGAAAGGAATGGTTTTAAAAATCCAGTTAAAGGAGCCCCTCATCCACAGCTTCAGCCTTCATCTTCTTGCGTCTACAGCTCTGAAAGCCCAGCCCATGACGCAGGAGTCAAAATGCCCACATTTAATGAGCCAGACCTGAGCAGGGGTGTCAAAACCCAGACCAACTCCACAAACAAACCCGTAGATATAGAGGAAAACGTCAACCCAACATTTTGCACCATTGAAGAGAAAGTCATGATGGGAATCGAAGAGAATGTGCAGAAATGTCAAGAACAGGAGAAGGTCACTGCCAGTGAGACAAAACAAAAGACAGGACCGTCTCTGGCAAACTGGTTCGGCCTCCGTAAAAGCAAACTTCCAGCTCTGAGTGGTAAGAAAGGAGATTCTCCCAAGGGAAAAGAAGAGAAGAAAGAGTTGAAGATTGCATCAGTGCTGGGGGGTAAACAGACCAAGTCTGACAAGAAGAAGGATAAGAAGAAAAATGACAACCAGCACAAAGACAGTCCAGAGGTGCAGAACGTGTCGGAGATGGGCAACAAGCTGAGCTCCATCATGGACCACTGCAACAATCAGATGGGTCAGATTGCCAGTCAGATTCAGTGTTCCACCGCCTTCATCGGCAAAGACCAGTTTGTGAAAGAGATTCTCGGCAGGTTAGTAAAGCAACACCCATTATCTCACAAATACACAATATTGCCTTTTTTTACTAATGATTTTTAAATTCTGCACTCATAGCTTATGGTCTTACTCTGATATTGACTAGAAGAAATAGGAGACACTTTTTTTTAACACAATTCCCAGAAGGCCATGTCCTATTTTATGACTCAACATATTAAGTATGTAATCAAATACATTTTGTAATATACTGGTGAATTATATTTTTGGAAGGACGTAAGGGTTCTTTGTTGATTAAACCAATGTCATACGATGGCAACGGAGGGCGGCGTGGCCCACGG
Organism: Brotula barbata; assembly: GCA_900303265.1. Lineage (NCBI taxonomy): Eukaryota > Metazoa > Chordata > Actinopteri > Ophidiiformes > Ophidiidae > Brotula > Brotula barbata. Next base: position 25,583 of record OMNV01013728.1, read on the forward strand.
GGTAAGGTGATCGCCTGGTGATCAAAGGGTTGTCAGTTCGATCCCCAGCTCCTCCATGTCGAAGTTCCCTGAGCAAGACCCTGACCCCAAATTGCTGCGGACAAACAAGTGGGCCTTGCGTGGTCACCTTGGCTGTTGGTGTGTGAATCTGTGTATGAATGGAATGCATTGTGAGGCAAACATTGTAAAGAGCTTGGATAAAAGCGCTATGGAAATGCAGTCCATTTACCATATATGAACGCAACCCCATTTTTTAATGATGAAAGACCCCAGGCTCCCCAGTGGACCCATATATTGGTCCGACAGGCATTCAAGATGTGTATTCTTATGTATACTCGGGGGGACATAGCACAAACAAGAGCTGTCTGTTTGAGTTATAACACCACTCCACTGAGCATTAGCACATCTTGGACTGGAATACAAACACACAGTCTGGACTCTAAGTATCTCTGAGCGAGGAACATATTTCATACCCTTCATTGCTGTCAAAACACAAGTGACAAGTTTTTATCAACTGTATCTGCGAACATTAATCACTCTCCAAGGTGCCTGTACATGTGTATTTGTAGGTCAATGCAATTTATCGATGGGTTGACTTTCTACCTGGAGAGTTCATAGAGGGGATCTCAGCATGCAGACGTAAACCAGAGCAAATCTTCCTTCCTCACAGGACCGCTGTGAAGGGCAGCTCAGTGGCCCCATCACAGCCTGGGATCTCCACGCCCAAGAAACACAGCGAAATGAAGGGAGATGTGGAGATCTGTACCGATAACGCTGTAAGTGAGAAAACAAGGGTCTATAATCGAAAGCTACTTACTCTGAAAACTAAGTTTCTGCTTTTTCGTCTCTGATTGTGCTCTCACACACTCAGGTATTCGCACACACGCATCCACAACATTGCTGCCTCCTCAGCATCACATCCCGCGAAGGCTCGTTATTGATTCACATATTGTTCTGACTCAGCCTACAATTCATCGCCTACATTTTCATTATCTGCCCAGGCTGTTTCCAGATGTTTTAGAATACAATACCTCACCTCACACCCAGACAACTGTCACTGCATGTCAAATGCTCACCCAAATTAAGCTGCTTTCAGGGGCATGATTTTGGTAGTCATATCAGCAAGTGAATGCCTAAAATTATAACCAGGCATATGTGGTCGTAATTATCTGTAAGTAAATGCAAAAAAAATATGGGAAGACTGGAGAAAAGTGTGAGAGACAGCAATAAAAAGTAAAATGAGAGAAATGAATGGAGGAGGAGAAGAGCCAAGAGAGTCTCAGCGCATAATGCAGGAAATTTAACCCAGAAGATGAGGAATTTTGATAACGTGGAGAAGTCCCTTATCACAGGCACTCAATTTGACAAAGGGCCATTTAATACCATCCTCCCAGCCTTCCCTCTATCTTTTCCCCACTGAAATCCAACAAAGCAGTGATGCTTTATGCCCTACAAGCTCTTTTTATACCACCAGCCTAAAAGCACATTTCTATAATAACCCAATTTAGGTAAAGCAGGGAAGTACGACATATAACTCGGACAAAACTTCAAGCATAAAAATACTATGAAAAAAAGCTCTGTGAATATATTTCACAGTGCCAAAAGCTTATCTATTCATCTAGAAAACCATTAAGTACAAGGATCTGTACAATAGATACTGTACTTTTTCTGCTAAATTTATGCCACAAATTGCCCAAAGGAAACTTCACAATTGCAGGTTGTCTTTATTTAACACCCAATTGGACCATGCAGGTGCATTTGCATTTTAAAGGATCGTTTTATTACTTTGAATTGCCAGCATATGCTTGGGTTGGGTTTAATAGTAGATTTTAGCCTCCTTTGTGGATGTTTTTATCGCAGTCGTATATTTTTAAATCAATTTTACAGACCCTTATCATGACTCAGAAGATCAACCTGGGGGCTGAAAATGAAGATGGACGCATACCAGGCAACGCGTGCCAAGACCACATTATAGGTAAGAGTCTATTATTGGTTCTTAAGTGACATTTCACCAGAAAAATAACAAAAGTGCTTCTTTGTGGAGAAGAATCGAAATTGCACTCAAAGGGATGTATTCATCTTTTAAAAGTCGATTGAAGATGTTCGGGGTATAATTGCACCACAATTTTAACAAAGTGATGTTCAAACCTTCTTCTGTGTGAAATTTTTGCTTCTCCAGCCATTATATACTGTATATAACTTACCGTGCAGTGTGGCAGTGTGGCTGGAGCCTCTCCCAGCGGTCATTGGACAAAAAGCAGGGTACACCCTGGACATAGGGACACACTCACACGCCCATTCGCACCTATGGTTAATTTAGATACTCCAATTCACCTAAGCTGCAACGCTTTGGAGGTGGGAGGAAACTTGGAAGAGACCCACTCAGAGACAGGGAGAACATACCCGCTCCACACATAAAGGACCAGGGTTGGCCCAGGGCACAAACCCACGACCTTCTGGCTGTTATTTGGCTTCTCCCATCTTTTGTTTTGCTCTATTATTCAGCCAGAATTTCACATGCCTCGAGTCACTGGCTTCTCATATTTCTAAGCGTTTGTCTCGTACAGCTTAAAAAATGGCATCACTACCCATCACAAATCAACAGGCGCAGCAGAGCATTCACACATTTTACACTTGTGATTTTCTGATGTGATCGACAGCTCAATTCCTCTGCCAACCGATTCTCTTTGCTGCCACTCTGCCATTACCGTAGGGAAATAGCAAACGCTGCAAACACAATGTTGACAATCTCGTCTGGTGATTGATGTGCAACTGGCAGATATTTTGCAATGCCCGAGCAACTTAGGAAGGGAAAAATAAACACATCAAACTGTTTCTTAGACAGGAAGATGATTGTTATTACTGCAGTGCGACAAACGCACATGGTGGTGTGTAATTCAGTTTGAGAAATGAGAGGCTGTGACTGCTGTTTACTAGATGTGTAGTGCAACATGTTTTGTCACTTGGGGAGATATGCAAGTATTGTGGTCTAGCTCTAAGTATGTCATGACTTGATCGAATATCTTGTACTGTGACTGGAAAGAACAGCCAATTCAGATTAACTGAGACAACACAATTGCTGTTATATTCTCTTACTCTCTTAATCTTTTCAGCAAAACTTTTAAGAAAAGTAGGAAGAAAATAGAATAAAATATTACAAAATTTAGGAAAATTAAGCAGATTCTTGCAGGGAATGTTTTCAAAATTTGCACTTAAAATGATAAGATTTAGGAAAACATTCTATGTTTCCACTATTTCGAGTCCATTTTGCAGTGTTTAATGTGCAAAAAAGTGTGCACTGATTGAAAACATGTCCTGTGTTTGGCTTACTTGACAACAAACTCCAATTATATTGCATTCAAAAATTAAGGAATGTACTAAATAAAAAGCATAATACCACCTTGAAAATTGAGTAAGTAAAAATGAAATTAAAATTACAAGTATTTCTACAATATTTACTTTACACGCAGACTACTTATTTGTTAGTTGATACTATTCATATCATGTGCTGGTATGATTTTAATTACAATTTAAATAGGGTCTGACTTCACTGTACCTCTGAAAGAATCCTCTATAATGAGACATTTAATTTTTTTTCAACTTGTCTCAGAAATTATGTAGTGTCACTAGTCAAATTATTCCAATAATTAGTTTTGGGTGGAACCACATTGTATGACACAAGAAAAAGAGCTCATGATGGGACAGAGCCAAAAATAAAACACTTAATTGTTTCTGGACTACAGTGAACAAAGTTTCTTTTTATATTCTGCCAACTAAGCACATCCAGCCTGCATAAATCAAATATTTTACAAAAGTTTCAGCTGTGGTTGTTCAAAGTTCCTCAGTGCTGCTTTAATGTCACGTCTTGCTATAATGTGGCATTCACAGGCCCAGTGGCAGACAAACACATTAATCATATCAGCAAAGTCCACACTCCTTTTCTAAATTTAGTGCAAAGACTTTGTCATTGTTCCCTTTGATAAATACTTTTCATCGTCAAGGGACAATAAAGACTCTTTTAAATTGCCCATATCATAAAAAGGTGATAAAATATTTGTGCTGGTTTGATTGCATTGTTGATAAATGATTCCCAGTCCAATCTAGATTAGATTACATTAGATTGGAGCCGCTTTATCATTGCACAGAGTACAGGTATGATGTAAAACAAAATGCAGCCAGCATCTGACCAGAGTGCAAAGAAGTAGTAAAATGCAGTGTGATATATAACATATGAGGAGTATATGAGTATACAAAAGTAATATGAGTAGATAGAACACATGTATAGTTATGTATAGATGTGGATATGAAGGTGTATGTACGTATAGATATAAGATATGAGCTATATTTGTATGAATATAAGATGATAAAGAAGCTAAGGTATGTACATTATGAACAATAATGTACATTCTACCAATAAATTGATTTCCATTTGTGCTACAACACATTTGCAAGATGCTAGACCCCATAAAAGCCTTAAAAGCCTGTTATTTTTTGTTGAATTCTCAACGAAGAATCTCACAGGCACTTAAAATAAATCACAGCTACAGATTTATCATTTCAGCATCTATGACAGTTGGAATTTTCTATCACAATATAACAATCAAACATTGAATTAATATACACCAGCAACCTGCCGGTGTTGTAGTTACTCATAAACCCTTTTTATGACAGTATGAAGCCTGAACCTATATGGACTCAGAAATATCTCCAACATAGGGATTATGGATGACAAAGATTACTCTCTTTTTGTTTGGTTTGATGTCAGTTTTATACTACGGATGTTAAAAAAACCACCTGAAGGCTGTGTGCAGAAATGAAAAACTACATTCTGTCCAGTTCTTGTTGCCTGTGGGTAGGATTACCGTGGAGCTCGTTATAATTTGGTTATAGAGGACATTTGGAAATACGAGCCATCTGGATTTGAATCATGCAGCTGTGTAAGCTGTGATTTCTTATGTATGTATGTATTCCATGTGTTCATATCAGCAAGAAAGCATGGAAAAACTTAGATAAATATCTGTGCTTGATTTTGTAAAGCTGTTATGTAGCATGGCTTCTTTCACAGCAACCACCTACAATGACCACGCCATCTGTCTAAAGGGCAGCATGCCTGTGTATATTTAATTTGTATTACTCAGTACTCATTTTCACAGGTTTTGCAAGTACGATGTAGGGCAGCAAAAGAAGTAAACAACCACTGTACCTGCATGGTTTACGTGCTAAAGCCTGAAGTTCCAGACAAAGTTTTGCACTCAAAAAATATTTTTACCAGACAGGACACATTTAAAAAAAATCTTTATTTGATCCACTCATGTTTGTGTTCAATTGACAAACAATAGTGTCTTATTTTATGTATTACATTCTTGCTTTAAAAGTGGTTCAACTAAATTTGATGGGAAAATAATCATTTAAAATTATCTAGAAAAATACAATTACTAAAGAAAAAAAAAGTGTGGTTTTCAGATAATAAGAGGTGAATTGTGGGAACAAGATAATTAATTCCGCCGGCACGATGCAACCGAGGTGACGTCATTATGCATAGTACTTAGCCATGTGCATCTGATAGGCGATCCTTAAAGATGTTCGTTTTTCCGTGATTTTGCCCGCTGTCGGCTGTCAGTTTCCGTGAACTTTTCCCTCATCAGCATCTGTGGGACCACAGCTGCTGCATACAGGGACGGGATGCAGACAAATTATGTACAGTGAAAGTAAATGTGATTTAACACAGCCAAACAGTGACACGGTCAGTAAAAATTAATAGTCAATCCACTAGCAGCAAATTAGATTTTCTGTATCCAGCATGTTTATGTCAAATTTTATATGATTTTCTCATTATTACAAGATAATGTTTCTGTCACTAATTTTCTACTGGGCTCTTGAAAAACTGTAAGCGTCAAGCAGCTGTCCAAGTGTGATTTATCTTAGTTGTCTCGTGACCATGCACTATATTTCTTTACACAAATGTCACCAGACGGGCACCATAAATTAGGAAAAATCATCAAATAAAAATAATAAATTCAATAGATAGATAGAATTAAAAACATTTATTGTAGTTTGTTTTTCTACTTCATTTTACAAAATTTTGGAAAATAAAATCTCTCAAATCTACCTAGAGGAAAGCTTTAGAAAATATTGCCATTGAAAAGCAAAATGATTTATGAAACACTTCTTGTTTCTCATGAGATGCCTTTTTGATTCCGTCCTTCACACTCATCAAACTTAAGACAAAACTGCAGTAATCCAAGGAAAGTTACACTCTCTGAGTAAGGCCATTCAATGCTCCGGTCTAGAGTTAATAATGCTATGATATTTGGAGAAGAAAGCAATTATTGCTTTAGGAAATAAGCAGGAAATGATCAATTCCTTTAATGTCACGTTAAAGCCCGGTTTCTGTTTCCAGTATTCCCGTGAGATGAGGCCGCACGGCAGAGAAAAAGCCCGTCACCACCTGCCCGGCTCTGTAAAACAGAAAATCCTAGTCTGATTTTTAAGAGAATTCATGATGCATAAGGTCAAACGCAAAGTAAATAATGCAATGTCTGCTCTTTTAATTTTATGAGTGCGAAAACATCAACCTTTTGACATTTATAAATTAACACATAAACTGATTTTCCCTCTGCAAAATCACCAATTATTATTGCAGACATTATTATTCACAGTTAGATGGACCTGGACGTGCTGAATGCCGTTCCATCTGTTCCAGCCTGAGTCAAGGCTTTGAAAACTGCATTTTTTTTTTCTTTCCAAAGTGCCCATCTGTTGCTATTCGCTGTCGAGTGTCCTGATCACAGCTCAGCGTGAACCCTAATGAAGCCAAGGAACAAGTCCTCAGTTTGAGCGCAACTCTGTATTTTGTTCCAATATGCTGGCAGCAGGTGTTTTCTTGTGTCATATCACTTTAATGAATTTTCTGTCGTGTTGAAATTATGCATCTGTCACTGCATCAGCGGAGTGTTTTGATAACAGCAAAACGACACCAATTTACAGACGTGCCCACCATGGAGTTTTTGCCCGACCAATTTTACAGCTCAATGTTGAATGAAAATCGTTTTTTCTCTCCCTGTGTGTTACTAAACCCACAACAGAAGCCCTGTTTACCCAACATCCTTTCCACTGCATGTGAATCCAAGCACTCCACTCTTCCATTCTCAGTTTTCCCTGCTTCACCCAGACATCACACACCTCTTCCTGTCCCTATAGGCTCCGGATGTCAGATGAGAACCTTGGACAGCGGGATTGGCACCTTCCCTCTGCCCGATTCTGTCACGAGAGCCAGCAGTCGCCACATCCCTAAATCCGAGTCCAGTCCTGGTGGGGTGACCGCCGGCTTTGCTGCTCAGGACCCTCCTGTGTCTCACCCAGAACCCTTACAACCTGATGTGAAAGTGCCTTCCCTACCAAAATCCCACCCGCATGCACCTACCAGCATGGGTCACTCCCTTTCTGAACCTGCGGTGACCTCTAGCAGCCACGCCCCGGACACCCAGAGCCGCCTGCCCAAACTAATGACCTCAGGTAACCTCTGGCTTTATTTTTCGTCCTCTTTGAGATGCAAGGTAGAAGTGGTTCTCTGGAAATTTTCTAGTAAAAAATGTCAGGCAGCGTGATTTTTTTTTAAACATGTCAATCTTGCCACATCAGATCACAATCTTATTAAAACTAGTGATGATAGTCCTATCCAATCCTAGTAATAGGAAAAGGTGCTTGGAATCAACTTAAATTCAGGAATTCATGTGTTAATTATCTGTGTTTGCTGTGTGAAGTAATTGTGAGGTCATTCTTGTTGCTGCGTGACATTGAGCGACAGTGGCTTTGTCATGTGCGGTCAAAGCTAAAGAAAAAAAAAAAAAAAGAATTTCAAGTCCGTAACAGGTAAAATTATCACACACATACCTGCCAAAGCTTCATACAGCTTGCTGACTCTCTGAAAGGAGCCTTAATGAAATATTGAATGTCACTATCACCTTTTCCCCCAGACAAGAAGCTGTTGTGTACTTTCAAAAGAAGCAGCTCGTTTGTTCACTTTCCTCTGAAGCTAATGCATCAACGCTGACAACGGATACTTATTCAATTCCAAAATAACAAAGGGCCGTGTGTCCTTATAATCTCAATAATGCCCTGAGGAAAGCTAACAAATGCAATTAGATAAGCAGGTCAATATAGCCATAGATCATAAAGTGCCTCCTGCCTCTGCGATCAGCATGATACATAGCACAATTGTGTTGAGTGGGATGCAATCAGATGGCTAATTAAAGCCACAATAATGTGATCACACCCAGGGATTTATGCTTATATCACATTAGCCCACGTCTGTTTTGGTTCGGTGCAGCAGTGGCACTGCAGAGTAGGCAAACAGAGTAACAACTGTCAGGTTTTTCTGCTGGAAGAAGTTGCAGTATAGTGCGTTGTAGTATTATTACAAGCAAAACCTGTGGCTTGCGCTTGTGTATCTTTCATACATTATGACCCACCACTATCACAAAAAGGCAGTGGTATCTTGTGTGTCGTAATTTGTGAGAAAAAGCAGATGAAAAGACTGTTTTATGTTTTGGATGCGGAATGTGCAAGAGCTCCATTCATTGTAATACTGGCGAATGTTAAATGAGACAATTAAATTGGCGTCTGTCCCAGACACCAGTAGGCAAAGTGATAATAAAGCAGTGCTTATTCATGTGGAGACGACAGCTGAAAGCTGCTAGATCTGGAGTGCCAGGAGTCATGTCTGGGCACAATAGCAGGGTGGGCACCATTAATGTTTGATGGCTTCGATACCGCACACTTGCAATTCATATATGCATAGAAATGATTCTGCACACAAATGGACAGGTTCTGGTTGTATGAATGTGCATAATGTGTGTCGTTCTGGAAAGATTGGCATTTTAGGAGCGCTAAAATGCTGTTTTCTTTCTCTGCGATCTATATGAGATGGTGACGTGGTGTCTTTGGTGTTATCCTCTGTACATCTCTCATTTCTCCTCTTCTCTCTATTGACTTTTAGATGCGATCAGGACAAAGAGGTTGAGTCTCTCAGCTGCAACAGGGGACAAAGAGAAGGAATCTGAGAGGAAGATAAAAGCCAAGGAGCAGGATTTGTCCAATGTAGGTTATTTAAAGCGAAATATACATGCATGAAAAACACCATCTCACAGCTCTTAAGGAGCTCATAAATCAGTGGAGCATGTGATATGCAATGAGTGTCTTGCTGAGACAAAAAGTAAAAAAATATTAGGAACTCTTTTACCCTGAAAATTACGTGTGTGAGAGAAAGTGATGACATGAAATGCAGCATAATCTTATGAAGTGATTTTTTTGTATTAATCCTATTAACCGTATTTGGACAGGATTACTGTTGCATGAGGTATGTCTGTAGATTAATTATTAGTGAAGAATATCTGCAATGTTTATATTAAATTTACACAGAATAGGAGCATTGTCTGCTCAATTCAGATCACGTCAAATGTTCACAATTTGTAGTTTTTCTTGTAAAGGTGATGTCACCTCTGCGGAAGTTATGCATGGCAGTGTATGTTCTCTAAGTATTTTGTCTTTTCTGGAAGTTCTATGTCCACTGTGTGATGAATAGCACATACAAGTTGTTTGCGGGTCACAGAGAATGTAGCTAAGAGCTTCTTTGATCGCCTCCATTCATGAGTAAAGAATGACCGAAATTTCAACTTGCACTGTATTAACTGTAAAAGTACATTACTGCACCTTTGCATTTAAAACTAATCCTGTAAATAGGGTTAAACTCTGAGGATGTTGTCATCAGCATACATGGATATCAAAGTTGTCTTTATTGGTCCTTTGGTTCAAAACAAAGGAAAAAAATTTCACTAACACAAAATGTTTTCCAACAATGTAATTAAACTTGGAAATGAACTGGAAATGATTAGAAACAATCGTGCCTCTTTAGAAAAAATTCACGTCTGTGCTTCTTTCAATGTGAACAGGAACAAGTCCTGCGAGTGTGCACGTACTCGGGGAGCAGCAGTGACACGGAGATCGAACCTGAGAGCAATGGAAGCACTTTGGGATTACCTCAAAAGGCCTTGATCAGCAGGAGCAAGAAGAGCAACTCAGGTACTTAGGTGCTCCCTCTATTGTCTCCAGGTCTTTCTCTTGGAATTTTGCACTTGAAAGTAAATATTTCATTGTTAGTCGCTTGTTTAGGATCGTGGTGAATATAACAAATACTTTGATCCACAGCTGGCCAGAATGAGGAGACGCTGAAGAGAAGCAGTGTGGAGAAGTCTCTGTCAATCATGGATTACTACCAACACGACATGTTCTCAAATCTGGAGGACGGCAGGAGGATTTCTCAGTACAACTTGTTGCACAAAGAGTCACCCATGGATGGCAAAGCAGGTGATAGACTCAGTGTGAGTATGAAACAGATCTTATTTACAGGTTTATTGAGGACACGTCCCTGATCATTGTTGCCTTTGACAACGCACTGCGAGTTTTTATTGTGCATTGCAAACATTAATAAAGCTCCTCTCAATTAGTTAGTGAGCTCTGATGCTTTGGTTTTACACACACACACACACACACACACACACACCCAAACAAAACATCCATTGACCACTCATGTCTGGGGCAGACGCAAACGTATCAAAAAAAGGTTGGGCAGGGGGAGTTAGCATGCAAAGGTAGCCGTAAAGGATGGACACTTTTTTGTACACGTAGGTGGGAAACGCCGAAAATTTGGTTAGGAGAGCTATTTACTGTCAATCTGAAAGATGCACTCTGTGTTTGCAGACGTGTACGCGGGCGATGATGGATTTTAATAGGGAGGAGAATAAACCACATTCCATTTTATTGCGTGGCTTCGTATTTTATTTTCACCCGTTCCTAGGTCCTGTCTGATCTGAAATTGGAAAACCCGCAGGTCCCAGATGTAGATATAGATATTTGTTTCTTTCTACAGTATGTCGAATGTGTGGGGTGGTAGTGACAGAGAGAGAGAGAGAGAAAGATCTTGAGTGTATATTTCCAAGACAGAGGCACACACTCACACACACACACACACACACACACACTGTCACTGGGTATGCATAATTTTTTTTCTAGCAACAGTGGCATGAAGTTGAATAAATTCAATTTTTACTCTTTCTGTATATCGTAGACTTGGCCAAGGAGAGTCCTTCGATCGTCAGAGCATGTCACAATAGTGTCAACTTTGTCTTTGAAATAGTTCCAGAGGCGCGAGTGAAGTCACTACACTCCAACTGCTTTTTCAATCCCAAAGTGAAGCTTTTCTGCCTTCGGAATTGTGTGCAAATATTCATAAAAAAACACCCTAATTGCTTTCGATCGACTCAGCCTTTTGTGTCAGCGGGTGTTTGCTTCTAGTGTTTAACTCTGCTGAATGACAAATGAGGATCAGAGACCATGAAATGGCCTCCAGCCCAGCACGGCTCTATGGGTGAACTACCCAAGCAGCCAAACTCTCCTCTCCAACATCCACTCTGACACAATAATCCATATTCTGAAAAAAAAAACCCTCGGTATTTGTGCAGGATGCAATTGTGTATGAGGGGCACAAGACACAAATATATTTTGTGCCGTTTTGAATCTTGATGTGGTGCTGTCTTGGAACTTTAGCTCGATCCCTCGCAGCGGAACTAAACTAATGTTAAGGCATTTTGCGCGCATAAATTAGTATTTGGGTTATGCTTGGAGCTCCAACGTTGACATTTTGTGTCCTTGTCCTTGTTACAGCGTGTTATTTTTTTTTTGTATTTGATTGGATATGTCATACAAGGACATCCTCTTTCTGAACAAATAATACCTGCCCTTTGTCGTAATTTGTATTACCTTCAGCAAAATGGCAATTGTGGCTGGATTCATTTGTAGCATAGTCGCGTTGCGACAAAAGACCATAGCATAAAGGAATGATAATTTAAGGGTAATGCTGAAGTGTCTTTGAGCCAGACATCAAATCCCTTTAAGCTCCAAGGGCGTTGTTCTGTTGCTGACTCTTCCATCTGACCATCTTGTGGTAAACGGAAAGAGAATCTCACCCGGCTGCAGAAACACCGTTCAACAAAGCCCGAGTGCTTGCAGTTAAAGAGGGAAAGAGCCTTGGATTAGGATTTTGATCCTCGCAGAATGGTATCACATCGAATGACTGAAAACACAACTTCATTATCTGACGTTCAAGACAAAACGCTCCAAAAGAGTCACCGTTTGACTCATCCTGAAACCTGTCTGTCATTTGGATAGTAGTTTACACGTTGCTTTTATTCTGTGCGCGCTACGAGATGTGTGCGATCTCATCCTCCATGTTGTGCTGCGAGTTTGCCTGTGTTCCGTTTACAGAGTTTTGGATTGTGATTTTGTTCCTCTGGCGTGTCTTCCTGGTTCTGATCTTTGCCTGTACCCTGACTACATTTTTGGATTTATGGACTTTGGCTGTGATAAAGTCCGGTTCATTTGACATTCTGCCTGCGCTCGAGTCCCTGTCTCACAGTGACATCGCTATCCTGATACCAGACTTTAAATTTTTAAAATTTACATTCTTTCATTCCATAAGTGGAGATTACGACCTGTTATTTAATTCATAAGCTGTAAACCGTCCATAACGATGGACAACTACTGTTTAACCCATTTACACAGTCCTCCCATCTGACTTTACCTCATCACAGCTACAGTATTTGTCCCTCTGACCGCCTCTTTTCGTTGGAGCAACAGACTTCTTTTAAATCGTCATTGCTGGCAGTTTTGGGAAGTTTGGTGGCTGGTCTCAGGCCTGTGTCAGGCCCTGGTGATTTAACTGCCTTTAATAACCTTTCACAAACACTCAGGAGAGTGATGTAAAGCTCAGCGGCTCCCATCAGAGCCCTCACAGCCCGAGCTGGCCTCCCATTCATCATCCTGACAGCACCTGACAGCCCTGCTAACGGCACTCTCCCGCCTTCTCCTTCTATCCTCTCGGAGTCTCTCTTTTTCCCACGTATCTCTTTCTCTTCCTTTCAGTTTCCTCTGCGATGTCTCTCTCTCTCTCTCTCTTCCTTACAACTCTCTGTCTTCTCAGTTCCATTCTCACGTTTTTGTTCCAAATATTTTTGCCGCTGCATTTGTTCTTATTTTCCTTGCATTCTTTTCCAACCAAATGTCACTCCTCTCCTTATTACTCTCTGGCTCCTACTTCCATCTTTCATTTGCATGAAAAGCAGAGATTGCTGTAGACCGCCGTGACAGGGGGGAAAACAACGAGATGTAGATTCCTAGGTTTTATTTGACCCAGGTCCAAAAACCGCTGTGGCTCGTATTAGCATGCACAGCATCTTGCAGAGTTTGGAACAGCTTGTTACCTTGAGCAATGACTACATGGCGAGAGAAAGGGAATATTTCAGTTGACATGTAATTTGAAACTGGGCCACTGGATAAGCAAAACTGTATCAGTGTAAAAATAAATATCAACAGCAGGAATATTCGCTTACCATGAGGTGCTGTCAGCCTGACAGAACAGCTAAACTCAAGAGTTGTCCAGCATAACACAGGATTCGAATCAACCCAGAAATAGAACAGCAGAACCTCCAGTCACATACCACACACTTGCTCCGAATCGTATCCTTCGCAAAGTGACAACGACAGAGTCGACAGATTTTGCAGAGGCGACGAAAAGCTTTATCCACTATTTTTTTTTTCTTTTTCCGTGCAAATTGACAATTAAAACTTTGAATCCCACGTTAAGTTCAGGACTTACGCGCATTCATGACAGCAAAAAGTTATAGGGAAGTTTTATAGATTTGACAGAATTAGTGGACTCTATAATGAAGGGGAGGTGAAGGGACACAGGCGATAATAATCATTCTATCATCCGGGAAGATGTGCTGCCACATTGTTTTGTTTCACTATAGTACAACTACAATGCACACAGTCTAGAATAGCCATTGTGGAAGAACCACACCACCCACATATAACTAAAACTAACAACCAAGGAGTCATTATTGTCATTGTGTTTCCACACAACAGAATTTATTCTATACATTTAACACATTGAACGACCCAAAGAGAAGAAATCCTATGAATACTCAAAAGCATACTGTACACTTATTCTATATCGAGTAGTGTGTTCTCTATACTAATCTAAATAATTATAGCTGGATAATGTGTGCGGATGTTGCGAGCTGGTGTAAGTCTCACTTCAACTATGACTTGTCAGTTTCAAAAGTAAGACAGCTAACTACTTGACAATGTTCAAACTCACAACCATATTTGTTGACATGACATAACGATATAATTGTCATCAGTCTCAAGGTTCTGAGTAATAATAGCTTGTTAGCTAACTTTGTCCAACTTAGTGAATTAGTAAGCCAGCTTGCTAGCTAGCAGTTATGCAAAGATTTATACAATATTTATTTGAAACAATGTATTTAACATTATTACTTTACATCTGCATGTAAATTTACATATTTCTCTTCGATATCTTCAATGAACCAAATGCCTAAAAATCACTTTTTAGTGCACAAACAAATCATCTATGTTATCAATACCATTGCCTTTTACTTAATTCATTGCTGTGTGTGTCTCATAGTCCTTTTTATTTTCACTTTTAGATGTTTTTTACACTTTTATGACTCTTATGTTCTTTTTATGATGCTTTTATATTACTGTCATGTTATTGGATTCTGCCTTTGCAGAATTTATTTTTGCTGTTGGAAAGCCCTTAGTAACTATGTCAACAAAGGTGCTACACAAATAAAATACAAAATATTGTGATGTGAATAATAAACAAGAGGAAAAGAAATAAAAAAGAGATTTGTCTGGCTCATGCCACAGTAGCAGACCGTTTCAATTTGGCATTGTGCAGAACAGGTCCAGTAAATTTGAGCTCAGACATCCTATTTCTGTCATGTGATGCAGAACCAATTGTCCGTTTGTTGGAAAGCTCCTGGTGAGATCTGTTTGCAGACTCTGAGCTTGGCTGAGCTTGCAAGTGCAGGGACCCTGCAGCAGGAAGGTTCGATCTGCTTATAATAGCGTTCCTCTAAAATCAGATCCAATCAACGATAAGGTCGCCATTGTTTTTCTTTCCCACCTAAAGGAGACATAAACGATGTTTGCGGACCGACTCGGGTCTTGATTACTACTCCTCACTCTCACACAGCTCTGCTAATCACTGATCTAACCACAGACTCTTTCTGTTTTTTGGAGAACTCACTGAATTTTAGAAACCGACAATAAAAACACTGCCTCCTTTTAGCCTCAGGTATAAAAGTTGTTGTGACACTGTGTTCTGATTTTTAAAATACAAACACTTTAGGCAACAATTTAAATAAATAAATAAAGCAAACATGAGTCACTTTCTATGACTGGAGTCATACGATGAGCTGTTCCGACCACTCATTTACTCCTACCCTTAGTCTTTGAATCGTACTTTCAAAGTAAAAGCTTCCCTTTGATTCTCTATGTTGCACCAATATCTAACAGAAGACCATCATACAAGAGATAGGAATAACTATTTTCTCTACGAATTTGGCCTAATTGGAACAGAATTTAATGATGACATTTCATGTGTTTCACTTTGATTTTTATTGCACAACTCACTTTTTCCATTGAGAGAATTACCCTGGCTTTCACGCCAACCATCTAATCAGTGAACGATTTCCACGTGGGAAGCAGGTGAATGCAATTAACTAGCTGCTTGGACAGAAAACCAACCGGGCTTCGGGGCCCTCCAGAGCCTGGACTACAGTATTGCTTTCACGATTACTTTCTCCACCTACACGTTTAACAGCTCCGACGTTATTTTAAGAAATGTAGAAAGAGGCAGTTTGACGAACTCTAAGTGATTTGGAAGACTCGCAAATATCTAATTTCACAGGCTGATGGTGATATTTGTACATGCTTACAAAATTGAAAAGAGATGAGTCATTCCTACACAGTAGGAGGGAAAAGAAAAAAGATTGATGAAAAATAGTTTGTAATCAGACAAATTCATAAATGTGATAAAACATCAAATGTGGTGATAATTTGTTCAAATTTGAGGACATTTAACCATTAAATACAGCTTTTTAGTGAAAGTTTCTTGGACCTTCTGTAATCTTGCATTACTCTTTGTTTTGGTGCGTCATTATTTTAGTTGCTGCCAAACAAAAATGGCCTGCAGGTACACCATTACAAATGTACGGGTTACTTCTTTTCACTTCCACAGCACTTATTCCGTTTGCAGTTGTGTTTATGCGTTCGTCTTGCAGATTGTTGTGCCAAGCGGCTCTGAGTTTTGGTCTGATGGGAGATACACCTCCCAGCTAAATGCTAAATGGTCCAGATTCGCAGCGTCCCTTCGAGGTTTCCTGGAGTCTTCAGCTACACCTCTGTATACTCACCCAAGCAGAAATATGCAGATAGCAACTCTGCTTCCAGCCTGGATTTGGAGAGAAAGGAACATGCAGCTTCCCAGAGAATTTTGTTTACTGCCTCTGAGGAGTTTGGATGCTGAGACCTCCAGTATCTAACTTCTTCAAGTGTCTCTTGAGGCATTCTGTAGAAATCATGTAACATACTCCGATAGTTGGCACGTCGTCAACAGCTGAGGGCCTTTTTGTGTTTTTGTCGGTGTGTTTTGTTTTCCTCTGAAGACGAGGCCATTTGACTTGTATGTAGTTCATCAGTGTGACCCAGAGATTCAAATCTTGAATATTTCTATTCAAGTTACAAGCTAGCAATGAATTAAAGTAGTTAAGATGCAGCCAATTTACTCATTTAATAAACTAGCTAGGTAGGTTTAGTTCTTGAGAAAAACAACGACATACAAGCTACATAAAGGTGCAATCTAAAATGTTTGTGTGGCACTCTCAAAGCAAATTGCCAGAAAAAATAGGAAAATAACACTTAAACTGATATGAAAATCGGTCTGTTTGAAGTATATTCCATTACAATTACAGTGTTCTTGTATTGGTAAACCAATTGTACACATTGAAGTCTGAAAATGAGTGTGATTATATCAAAACAAAGTCAAAGAAAACCAATTTTGTAACAAATTATGGGTTTGTGGACTTGCAATTGAACATGGACGTGGAATTTCAATATTAAGAAAAATGATTTAGTATTGTGATGAATGTCTTTGAAAAGATGAGGCTTAGCAAGGTAACTGGAATATGTTCGAGGGAGTAGAAGTAAAGGCGTCAGTGTGTTTGAGAATTCACTGAGTGTCTATATACTCGTCGTACACATACAAAAAAGCTTCCACGTGTAGCTGTGTAGTTTTTGCTGAGTTACACTGCTTACTTTTGAAAAAAACCCCAAATTACCTTAAACAGCTAGTAGAAAGGGTAGTTGAGTTAGTAGTGCACTACTTGTAGCTAGCTAATCCCTATTGACAACGTGTGCAATGTAGCGGGATGTAATTCCGCTTTCTGCACTGTCTGTTTTTTTACTTCCTAACAATGCTAGTCTAATGTTACCTTCGCCTCCAACCTGATCCCCATACAGTACATTGTTAATAGTACCAACAGTTTTTGGATATAGAGTTTTTTTTTCATTTTTGATCATTGTAATTATCCCCTTAGTGTGAAAATGTGTGCTGTTCGCCACGGAGTTTCGATGTTAGCCACTGCTACAAATGCCTACTACACATCCTGAGGAAAGAGGGATGGAGCAAAGCTCATTTAATTTTAGTGTCCAGCTATGCTAGCTGACTGGCTAACCTTCCTGTTTAAAGACACTGATTTGATTATGAAAACAATCACAAAATGCTTAAAAAACAAACCAAACTGTTTCTACAAAACAATAGGGAAATATTACTAACTGTGAAAGTGAAATAATTATTTGAACAAACGAAAAAGTGTTATTTGGGGATCAGTTTGGAGTTAAGGTTAACGTTAGCCTCGCATTGACAGGAGGTAAATAGACAGGCAGTGCAGAAAGTGGAAATGCGTCACACTACACTGTGCAAGCGATGACTCGACACTGAGATTGTCACTTACATCTCCTGCGAACTGAGTGATAACACTAATCTCATCACATGTCAGGCTGTGCATGACATTTATCTGTTTATGGACGACATCACACATGATGCATCACAAATTCTGTCTTGAATGTCACTCAAACTGTAAATTAGGAAGAAACTGAATGCAGGCAGAAATTAATCCTCAACGGGTTTTGAAAATGGAGTGAAAGAGGAAAGAAACTTTGCCCATAGCGTTGGCAATCACTGCTCTGCACGATTCCATGCCCCATTCCTCTTTATTGACGTATAAATGTAAACATTAGCACATTTTGTCACCGAGTGGCTGTTGATGAAGATGTCTTTTGGATTGGCGTCTAACAAATTTAAGCCAATCGGTAAATTTTCTCTGCCTGTAGGAGCCTTGACCCACTGTTGCTGTTGCTCTATATCATTGGCCTTACAGTACAGACAACATACAAATACACTTAAGATGGTAAATGAGCCCAGATGCCCTGGGAGGATGTCTGCCAACACACGAGACATATATTTGGTCCTGGAGTTCGATAATAATCTCAGCGTAGATCACTGTCAGGTTCTCCAGTGTTGTTTGGGTAATTACTTTACAACATAATGCTGCAAATGAGAGTCTGTATGGTGCAATGTCCACCTCACACTTGTGTGTGCTTCATTCTGTCTCTGTCAAATCAACTTAAACGTGTGGTGGGAATGAAGATGGACAAATGTAACTATTTATATTATAGTGTAGGTGGTACCATGAGTTGACATACCATAATAGCATGTACTGTGTTTAAGACGTGGGGTATCTATATTAAGATACTGCAGAGCCCACTCATCACTGTCTATCCTGGTCCTCTCTGTGAGGAGTTTGCCTGTTCCACAATCAAAACATGTTTTTAGTTAATGCTCCTGCCATTGCCCTTGGCCAAGGCAGAGTTGTAGATGTGGAGTTGGTGGTGGGGTGACAGCCCTCAGCTCCAAATACGCCACGTCAAAGGCAGAGAACCAATATCCCCACAGCGATCAATAAAGTACGAACTTAACTCACTCATGAGCGTGTGAGTTAATTAAAAATACTGATCGTACTCATGTTTCCCTTAAGACTTTTCCAGCAATATAGATGTGAGCAAATAATGCACAGAAAGATGATTGATCCCAGCATTGACTGAATTCACCGCTCTCTCTCACGCAACTTAATGAATAAAGTTGATTGGTAGCGTCTAACATGTTTTGTGCTCGTTATTGATGTATCATCCTTGTTTTGTCTGCAGAAAGAGATCCCCCTTGAGAAGACCTCCGTCAGCGGGAACCAGCCAGGCTCTCTCGACTTCTCTTTGGAGTCCCTGAACAAGCTGAACCACAGCACCTCCGGCAGCACCAGCCTGTATCCCGATACCAGGTTGGGTGGCCGCAGGGGCGACTGCCACACTAACACGGGGAAGAGCGGCGAGGATTGCTGCAACGTCGAAGAGCCCTCGTCCTCCAGTTTCTCCAGCAAGCCTGGGGCCGATCCCGTGGGCTCCCTCAGCGACTCGCTGTACGATAGCTTCTCCTCGTGCACCAGCCAGGGCTCCAACGACGTGTAGCAGCATCGCATCAGAATGCAGGGCTGTAATGCCGGGGGGTCCAACTCCCACTCTTCTGATATCTTGGTCTTGTGCCTAAGGAACTCAGAGATTATCAAATTTTTAAAGATAGGTTTTCCTCCAGCTGTTACAGAATTGCTTGTTTTCTCTTCAGAACAGCTGTTGACTCGGTCAGAACGCCTTTTGGACTTGTTCTCAATTCAAGCTAAATTGCACCTCATCTTGGATTTGACTGGGGCGGTCTTGGCTACTGCCGTGCCACAACAAGAGGATCTTTTTTCCTTACTACAAACAACACAAAGCACTTAGTGTGGCTGAAGAGACTAAGATGAAAAACCTCAACTCACCAAACAGACTTAAATTATTTGACTTTGGGTGTGGTGGACTGGACAGCAATACACAAAGTTGTCTGTTTTTCCCCCATGCTGGGGAACGTCTTATCATTGCACTGTAACAAATACTGTACAAAGTTTGTAATAAGTGTAAAGTCAACGTTTGTTAACCCAGTGATAAACAGGGCATTTTCTTGGGCCAACATCAAGGGGCAACATCGGCCAAAAGTTGCCACAGCATGTTTGCATTGATTACAATGAAATGTTTTTCCTGCCAGGAAACTCAAATGTATTTGTTTTGGGGGGTTTTTCTCAAAAGCCACATCTAATTTTTTTTGCTGCTAAGTACATTGCCGTTCTACGTTTCTCAAAAATTTGGACACACAGATACCTTATTAATCTCTGTGTCTATTTACTGAAGCAACATTGTTAAAATAACAACAGACAGGACACGGTTTTAGCTTTTCCTTTCGCCAAGCTTGTGTTGCTGCTTGTTCTTTGAAACTGTTACAGGAATTGTGGCAATTTTGCTTCCACAACATGTTCATCAAATCACCATTTTGCTAACAAAACTGATTTTTGCAGCAAATTCTGCAACTGCGTCAACCAAACATGGCATCATCGTGTTTCCATCCTTGTGTAGTGATACATTTATCCTTCAAAGAATATTGTTGCTCCACGATGTTTCAGTGTCCGAACAGTAAAGACGGTACAGCAAACAAGCAACTTTTTTTGGCTTGAATGCCATCTGGCACCCGATGTCACTGATGGTAGCTCAGGGAACATACTGGACTAACTTAGATTGTAATAATTAAAGTAAAAAATACAGCTAACATGACATTTTTCACAGTCGGTCTTTCCTGATACAACACTCCATGTTCAAAAGTGTGTAAAGTTTCATGTTGCATCTCATACCTGAACTCTCCAAACCTCAGTTTTCCTTGTCTATTGTACATTATGTTGTATATAAAAAGTGCTATAAGTTAATATCAGAAGGGGCATTGCTGGTTGACATATGCAAATGACAAAAAAGATGTAAATTCTTTGCCAATCATTCAACCGAGGTTTTGCGTCTACTGTTTAAAAAATGGCATGTGTATCTTTTCGTATTGAATTCTTTAGGGGTTCTCGTTTAAAGAAGTTTTTATTTTGATCAATAAGAGCTAATGCTTACATATTTTATCACTTTATTTTAAAGACGTATTTGAACTTAAGGTGAAGTTATGCCAAATTTCTATTTTTAATTTGACCAGCTGGTGCTAATCAACAGCGCTTTTTGTTGTTTTTTCTATGAAACTGTTAATATGTATGAAGAGAGTCTGAAGAGGACTTGTGTATTTTTCTAGATGTCCAGTATTTATACCCACATTTTGTAGTGTCATTGTCAGACTTCACCTCCTTAAATGTTCCTTTGTAAAGAGAAATGGTTACCAGCAGTGTTACTTTTGGTAATTATTATTATTGTTATTATTATTATTATTGTTATTATTATTATTATTATTACTGTGTGCAATTTTGGGTGTTACACTAGACTTTAATGCTATATTTTATGTAACAATTTCCTAAATAAATATGAGAAATTTCCTATTTCAAACATTCAGGGTTGTGCACTGTGTGTGTGTGTGTGTGTGTGTGTGTGTGTTTTTGAGAGATGAAGACCAGAGACCCTGTGCCTTTCAGTCAGCCAGTGTTTCATTCATTCTTTCTTTTCACTGAGGAATGGGGGAATAAAGGTCTGGAGAAATCCTGAAATCTTTCACCTCAAGGGCATGGAGTGTAATCACTGCTTCCCACTCACAAGCTGTCAGGAGGAGACGAGCTCAGAGATGGAGACTGCAACACTGCACGCTCAGCGAGAGGGGGATTCATAAGCACTAGTCTGTAGATGGGTAATTATGTGTTTATGAATAAATACAATTAGTTTATCTATGCCTGAATGATGTCCAACCCCACGCTCACACTGCTGTATGTGTGTAGTCAGTTCAATATATTTCACTGATTGCATCATTGCATAGAAAACACAATTTAATCAGCCTTAGACTGTGTCAGAGGTGCTGTGTTGATGCTGTATTAATCACAGCTAGTTTAACTGAAATACTACATTACATCATAGATACATTAAAAATTACAATGGCTGATTGTTAAGTTCCAAGCTTGTCACTGAGTAATGTGCAAAGGCTGTAATATGTTTGTGAAAGACCTAAAAATCCTGAATAATGTATTTTAGGACTCAAATATCAATGTCAGCATATTGATTCAAATGCATTACACGCACAGCCGGAGGCTGGAATTATCCATGATAGATGCTTTGAACTCTCAGCACCCCATTTGACTTTCACCTCCTCCCAGGTTTCATCTAGAACTTTTGGCTTCAGGTGATGATGTCATATAATGATTGGAAACAACAAACTTTCTCTAGCACTACTGGCAGGAGACAAATTGGTATAGGAAAGTTAGAATTTGTTGGAAAATAGATGATTAGAAGATAGATTTAACATCTTTACAAGCTTTCCAGCTCAGAACTTATCAATCAACCCCTTCGGTTCACTAAGAAGGAGTGAAAAATAAATTAAAAGGGCATCATAGTCGCTTGGAATCGTTATTACAGGCTTGCAATGTGATAAACATCAAATCAAAATTAACACGTCTTGATTACAAAAATATAGAACAAAAACACTTCAGCCAACATGCTGTTAGATTATAAAGTATCATATAAATCCCAGCAGATGCGCCATAATACATTCAAGTTTATAAAATAAATAAATAAATAAAAAAACACCCACAAAAACAACTTGTTAACCAGACAGCGATGAATAATTATGCATAGTGGTACATGTGTACCACAGGCGTCCACAGGAATGTGATTATCATAATGTCGGGCTGAAGCATGAAGACAAAGTCAATGAGGTGTGAAATGCCAACGCGAGCTGTCATCACGTGGTGCGCTTTATGATTTCTCCGGAACGGGATCTGTCTCCAGTTGCGCGGTGAGGAGAGACTCTCAGTCCCTCTGTTTACGGAGCTTTTGCTCTTAACTCAGGCAGTCGAGGATGACCGGATCCGTGTCTGGGCTTCCTCCGCGCCGGGTCAGCCGCCTCCACGCGTCCATCTGAACGTGTCCACCCGGTCTGATGTTTCCCATCCGAGCGTCATTTGGGAGAGAATGCATCTTCTCTTTTTTGCGACTTTATTTGGAGTCCTTCTCGACGCAGGTAGGTCCAACTTGGAGACACTGCAACCCCATGTCTATGTGCATATGTTAGACCAACATATACTGTATGTTAACATCTGAAATATTGCTTAGAAACTGCGTCGTGCGCAAAAGTGACCACTTATTTACGCGTGGTGCATTCATGGCACGTGCATGCTGATTTCAGAATATTTCAATCTGAGTGCCAAATTGGATGATCTCGAATACTTTTGTGAAAACTTGAGCAAAACAAGAAATGCTGCAGTCTTTGCATTAATGGGTAATCATCTTTGCGCGTCTGGAGATGGTTGTGCGCGGAGTGTTGCGCTGTTTGGGTGGCGCAATTTACTTGGATGCATAGATTCTCGCCAATAACTCCCTAAAAGTGTCAAATATAAACCAGTGATCGGGCGGTTGCAAATAAGATGAAGATGGTGTCCCCTAATTAGTGTCATTTTTGTTCCTTTCAGTATAAATCACTTGACTGCAAAAGCAAAATAACAAAAAAAGCCTTTTTAGCTTTTATTTTGTTATTGTCTATCACCACAATGTTTTTTTTTTTTTTACAGTTATACACTTAAAGACAGAGAGCACAATGGATTGTTTTCTCATTTTTTCCCTCTTATCTGTATCCTTTCAAGAGATGAAATACATTTGAAGTGATAGTTTCTGAAACTGATAAGCCACTCTCAGGCAGGCACTGGATGCTGGCTCACGATATGACAAATATTACCTCGACAAGAGTGAGCTGTTGTTCACAAGGTGCCATTGGGGCTGATGGATGGAGGTTTGGGGCATTTGCTTGGTTTAAAGTAATCAGTGGGGATGTGGTGTTGTATCAGTTGAGGCTGCCTTTGATGGGGCTGTCGGAGTTGAGATTAATGAATGGTGCCATTTCAATAATTACAACAGTAAGATCTGTCACCAGGAATGGATGGCTTGTGTGGGATATTTTGGAAGGTGAAGCCCAGGCCGGTGCGGAGGACTTTGTTGTTTATAACCGCCTCCGTATTCTGTTGTTTTGTGGACTTTGGCTGTGTTGATCTTTCTGTTCTTCCTCTCACCTTTCACCAAAATAGTCAGACGTGATCAAGCCTATTTATCGTGTCCTCTGAAGCAGAGAAAATATTGCGCATACCAACATATATATCTGCAAAAATGTTAAGCCTTTCAATCATTCAATGATTTCCAGTGTCCCCAGAGTGTCACTGAGATAATATAAACTACATGCAGGGATATTTCTCCTTTTTTTTTAGTTCTCTAAGAGATACATATATGGAGATGTGTTGCTCTTTCAATGGAGGGATGCTTGGGGGAAACAAAATATCACCTCATCAATTTTAACAGCATCAAATAAAATTTGCATTTTATCTTTATTAGCAGTTGGACATTCCCATTTTTATCACCTCATTGGATGTTCCTCTTGTTTTACCCATAAAACAACATTGAGACGGTGGGCAAACACAAATGCCAAATTTGTTTCAGCATCAATAAAACAAATCCACGGGTTTATAGCAAATCTGTGAAGTGTTGATGTGTTTGCCAGCCTCATGACTCAGTCTCACCTTGCAGTGTGAGCCTCTACCACGCTGTTGACACTAATGAGACGAATGAACGCACGGCCCAAAGTATTATAACGTCCTGTAACATATTGTTACATTAGACCAACACGTTGATTGCTTTTGCTGCAGGCTGGAATAATGTAGAATATACAGCAAACACCAGACAGAGGCGGTGCATCAAAAAAAGTCAATCAAAGGCAGAAATGTAGAAATAAGTTGCAGAAATTGAAATCCTGGATTTACAGGCTATCATGAAATCAAAATGCCAATAATATGCTCTGTGAACAAGAAATGAAGGACTAAGGAAAAATTTGACATTGACGTAGTGGAAAATGAGTGTGCTGGAAGCGGCGGAGATGGATGGAATACATTATATTTACCTCCCCCTCTCAGCCCAGATTCAATTCCCAGTTCATGCTGCAAAGTTCAGAGTGGAATTGTACTCGGCAAAGTAGCAAATTTTTACTTTGTAGTTATCAATGTTTTCTGTTGGCTGGCTGTCAGCTGTCGAAGTTGAAGGTAATCCTGACTTTTCACAGGCATTCCTACTTTGTGTCCTGGCTTCAGATTCCAGGCTTTACAGACTTTCGCCCATCTCTACTCCTTTCATCACCATTTCAGGAGTAATTCCAAAGCGTCAGAGCTTTTTTTTCCATTCAACTTTTTACATTTTTCTGAAAATTTCCACTTTTATTCCTGACTTTTCAATAGCTAATCAATTTTTTGGAATTCTCCAAGACTTATCTTGTTCACATTTTATTTGTTCATTTACAAAATCTTTCCTTATCGTAACATATTGATGGTCTGAGTCTCCGACCCAGTCTTACATGAGCCCCTGTCTTGCTATGTAAATGAATGCCTTCGACTGAGTGTCCGAGTTGTTATCAGAAATCTTGGTTACCACATGTAAGCCATGAATTACCTGGCAGGATAGAAAACCTTCCTGATTTTTGTAGGACAGGGTTGAAAACACTGACTTTTTGAAAATTTTCTATACTACCCTGCAGGTCTGTGGTTCCAGTTATGAACAGGAATGACTAACTTTGCCTCCCTGTTCCTCCCGGGGTAGGAGATGCCCTTCAGATCCAGTGCTACCAGTGTGAGGAGATGAAGCAAAACGACTGCTCCACGCCGGAGTACATCGTGAACTGCACGGTCAACGTTCAGGACATGTGCCAGAAGGAGGTGCTGGTTAAGCCCGATGGTAAGGACCGGTTACCTGTACTGCGGGTCTGGAGTGATTTTTTTGCGTTAACCAATGCTAAAAAGAATCCATACAGCAGATAACCACTGATAACTGCAGAGATCTCTCCTCTTAGATTGATCAGAGGTGTGTTTTGTAGCCAGGTAGGTCCATTTTCTTTATCTGTTCTGCTAAGGTGACTATCATTACTCATACTACCTGTCCATGACAGTTAGTTAAGAAACAAAAAACCCAACAGATATACGGCCGAATAAAAACGAGAAAAGAAGATGAAAATAAAAAAATTCGCCCATAAAGAAATTTATGGGCAAAAATGAACGGAATTGAGAAGACAAGTCGTGTAAATGTAGCCCTGAGGAAGGTGACCGTCTGGAAAGTGGAGCCAGGGCTAAACGCAGTGATGCAATAACAACGGGCTCGACTATAAAAATGAAGGTTTTTTTGCCAGGCTTACCAGTCAAATGAGGTGAGCTGCCAATATCAAGCCTCTGAGCACCCATAGTTTTCTTGATGCACAACACAGCAGAAAATTACCATAAATACTGATGCCTATCGTTTGGAACGGGCAGCAGATGAGGTCGTAAACAAGCTAGTTTGGAAAGCAGTGGGTCGTCATCTCCTTTTCTTGACAAGGAGATGACAACCAAGGCAGAGAAAAGGGAATCCGACTAATCCGGTCTCCTTTCAGATACCTTTTAATCCTTATATCTCTGTCTTATTCACCCTGCAGTAAAGGCCGAGCGGGTCACGACAATCTCCTCTGATCTCGGTGTAATAGACCTTGTCATCCCTCATATTGTAGCTCTGCTGGGTAGCAAAGGCAGAGACTGGAGCGCTGACTGATGTCTGGATCTGGGGGGGGGAGGATTAAAATGCTGGATTAAAATGAATGCAACCAAATGTACTAAAGATACTTGTTACTTATACATTGGATGGACTGTAGTTTGTAATTTCTTTGTAGATTAAGATTCTAGATTAGAGTAGATTAACAATTCTATGCAAGTTTAGAAGGATACTACTGACGGCACATACCTCTGCCAAGGCCCAAGAATGCATACAATCCTGCCGACAAACAAGCACACAGGCAAACCAACATGGAGGAAAACACCGTATCTGCTGGCCAGAGATGATACGATCACATTTTGACCTTTTTCTGCAAAAACTTCTCAACTCTCAACTCTCACTCGTCTCAACTTTCGCTCAGTGGCAGAATGACTTTTAGACATCGGCGGTGTCCTGGGTGATTCAGCTGAAAGTCGTCGAACACTATTTATTTTTTTCTTTTGTGCTGTTCAATTCCATGGTTGTTGTCTTCATTTCATTCCAAGTGCTCCTAAACTAGAATTTCTAAACTACAATTTTGGATTAAAAATATTAAACATGATATGATATGATATTACATATAATTTTTTTATATTTTCATTATTATTTTTGCCGCAAAGTATGTACCTAATACATACAAATCAGCAGTGGTGGGCCGTCAGGGCCAGCAAGGCCTTCTCTGCTGGCCTAAACACTATCAGAAGCACTGACCTACATTTACAAGCTAAATTCTAATATTTGTTCCATGAAATTGTATTCATTTATTCCCAACAGTCTATTCTCTTCATTTTGTAGCGTTTCTCTTGCTGCACTGCATCCAGTACGTGTATGTGGATGTTAGATTTTTTGTCCAATCAGATTTCAGCCTCCATGTGCTGCCATGTCAATCTAATCTGCCTTCAGAGTCAGTACTGATGGCCCACGGAACTTCAACTATATTAGCAATGGGACTGTTTCTTTAACCAATCAGATTTCTAATTCCCCTCTAAGGTCCAGCTAGCTGGCCCACAGTAACGTCAGCATTTCTCGTCCTCTGATTGGTCGGTCAGAGCAAAACTGTTACAGCCAAGTTCGACTAGCAAAACACGTCTGTAACGATCTGCACACATTAATACTTTTGAGTTAGAATTTTTTACGCCCACAATGGCTGACGGAGGAGGAGAAATGGACTTGGTCTTGGACATACTTAAAAATCCATTTTCACGGCGGACTTTTCCAGAAAAGCTAGACATTGTGAGGAGAGGTCGGCCAACTCCGATAATTGCGACATGATAGTGGTGGTATTAAGAGGTGGATTAAGTCGGGTAAGTCCAGGTACCAAATGCACGGCCCGCCACTGCAAATCAGGGACTACTCACAATGAGTAACTTTACATTTGATACTTACTGCATGTATAATACTTTTTCTTGTGATGCAGTAATGATAATGTAGTACTATATCTGTACATTTGCTTAAGTAAATACTTCTTTGAATTCTTCAAATAGAGGCAGCATTTTCACAATAAACAATAAATAATAAACAATAAAAAGCGTTAACCAAAACACCAAGATGGAAGAAAGCAGTCTGAGCTCCTGTATTTTGCCTTGTGCAGTAACTTTACATACAGTATGTGTTGAGACGGCCAGTAAACAGCAGGTGTTGGACCTTCTGTCATATAATTTAGGCGTCCTTGAGCAAGTTAATGGCTGTTACATAGCAACACTGTGGATGTTAAATTACTCATTTGCTATAAAGGTCAAAAAGTAGTAAGCACATTTACAAAATACTGTACTAATGTACTGTACTTGTACATTCAACATGAGACAGATCTGCAAATTTTTAGCTGGAAAACACATTTAGAGATTATGTAAAGAATTTAGTGAAAAAAAACTTCCATGTAATCAAACAATTTACCACAATGTGTGTATGGAAATACCCCAAGATTTGATTTTGTTTTCATTTTCATTGTTTGGCATCTCCAAATGGAAGATTGTTATTACTTAGGAGGTTGCAATTATTTTACACTAATATGAGCACCTTCACATAAAGTTGCTAAAAGGAAGTAGAGTACGGCACGACATGATAATGTACCATCTGACGCTATAAAATACCCAATATGTTACAAAGCCATAATAAAGGATATGGCATAAAACAACATACAGGATAAAATTATATGCGATAAGATGATATGTTTTTGTACAACAGCAATATATTACCATCAATGTAAGTAAAACTATGCAGATGTGAATAAATTGTGCAAATATGAAAATAGATTAAGTGTGAATACAAGTAAAGGTTTTATTGACAATACTTTTTAATTGCAGTGTTGTATTTTTTGATTATCGTAGTGTTTCTTCTATCTCTGATTGCTGCCAAATTGGGTGGATGTACTTTGTACCTGTACTCTTCGTGTAGTACAGGCTGCACTGTACTAAAAGGATTCAGAATGTATTTCTTCTCCTCGGTCAATAAAACAAAAACATTCTCAGGCAATGGTATGTCTCATTGGCTGAGATTAAATTTAGCTAAACTTGATTTAATCTGAACTTTTTTGCCCTGTAAGGGAAATTTTGGAAATTTAATTTACAGACAACATAAATCACAGGATAAGTAATACAATAAAACCACAAGAAAATGAAAAAAGGACCAACTGTAAGCTCAATATGCATACCAAATCACACCAAAATAAAGCTCCTCTGGACCACCATCACTTTATAAGAGCTGACAATGACTCAGGGACTCTGGAGTGCAATAAAAAGTTGCAGCACTGCAGTACGTGGTGTCCCATTTTTTATACAGGTATACAAATTGCAGTATAGCGTATAGTATACCTCACAGACACATGTCAGTTAATAAAAGTGGACAGGAAGTCAATAGCTCCATTGCCCTATAGTGCAATAAAATGCTGCAGCTCTGCAAATACACACTTCTTATACAGCGTATCTACGAGCTAAGCAATCTAATTACAGCGGCGCGAACGAGCCCTCAGCTGTTACACGATAATCTGATTTATCCAACACATTATCATCTCATACTTTTACTTAAAAACTCTCAAAATAAAAATGTCTTTGGAGAGAGATTACATCTCTCCCTCGGCTGCCTCTGGGAACGCCGAGGGATCCCCAGGAATTCAATTCAGTTCTGTCAACGTTATTGTTGTTCCTTCTGATTGTGGCGTTGTGAGTCGACCCTACATCCTACTGGAGTAAACAAATACATCAGCCGTGTGCCAAGTTTAAATGGGAAGAAATCCGAAACATAAATGATTCCACATTTTCTAAACGTAATAAAAAACAGACAGACAGGACACAGACATGTCACATTGACATGACTTTCTTGCTCAGAGTCTGTAGTTCTTTTGTTGTTTTTTTTGGGCGGAGGCAGGGGATGGATTCTCTACCAAGCTATTAATATTAATAAAAAAATAGTACTATAAAATACTGACCACAGTAACCAACTTTATCTGCTTAGATTAGCAAGGTGCAAAATCACATGTAGGAATAGTTAAGACAAATTGGGTAATGTTTGTTGCATTTAGCAGACTATCATGGCATTTTCATTCGCTTTCCAACTAGCGAGCTAAGTCGCTAACATGTAGATTTCTGAGCTGCATTTTGAAAAACTTTATACATGTTTAGGGTTATGGTTATGGTTAGGGTAACGTTACATATAGCCTGAATGTACAACTATAACGCCATATATATACAAAACCCAAGAAAGAAGAATAATACGTGGTGTCAAACGCATTACCTAACAAGCCTGCTAGCCCATATAGATAAAGATGTTAGCCGCCACTCGCTTTTTCAGGTGAATCGTACAGTTAAATGATTTACGTGAGTCCAGCTGATCAGCGTTCAATTCCTTTGGGTTTTCTGGGTTTGTTCATTCTCTTCTGCCTTTTTCTTCCTTCATTCTTCTGCTTCAATGCTTCATGATCACTCTTTACTCTCGCTCTACTGCCATCTACTATCTGTGAATCTGCACATTGCTAACAGCTGCATACTGCTTTTGTCAAAACAGGATGAAAAAAACCCAAAACACTGGAGCCCACAAGTACCTGAGGGCCTTACATCGACAAATATACAGGAAACAGCTACGATTGTTTTGTCAGAACAAAAGTCAATTAAAAAAATTATGTATTCTACAGTGATATGAGGCAGAGTTTAAAAATCTTCCTCAGACCATTTGCATGAAGTAAAGATGGTTCGTGGACCTTTGGTTGTAGCAGAACTCTCTCTTTTTCCTGCACAGGGATCCATTACCGTAAATCGTGTGCGTCCTCGGGCGCTTGCCTCATCGCCTCCTCGGGCTACCAGCAGTTCTGCACCGGGAGGCTGAACTCTGTGTGCATCACCTGCTGTAACACTCCGCTCTGCAACGGGCCCAAGAGGAAGCGCCCAGTCCCCTCTGAGGCCACGCCCAGCCACTGGATCAACCAATCGCTTCTCTTCTTCCTGAGCCTCACGGTCCTGGTCCTGACATAGACTGAGGCCTGCGTCTCACTTGTACAGTTTGTTTTCTCTGCTGCAAACCATGAAAATACTGCTGTGTTGTTGTTCACACGGAAAACGTAACACTTTTTTAGTCACGTTACAATGCATTTAATCAAATTTTTAAAAATCCATTATGTCACAGGAGGAGAAATTTTGACTACCAAATCTGGACATGACTTGAAAATTTTTGTTTGATGTTGTTTAAAATGAGCGCCTCCATTGAACATAGTGTGAAAGATTTTCTGGAATCAAGGTTTTTTTTGGATCATGTCTTCAACCAAAATTTTTTCAAGAAGATAGCATTAAAAAAATAGTATTTAAAAAATCAAAATGAGAGAAAAATATAAAATACAGTTAAATAATTTCAAGGTGGATGCAAAATTTTTCCTCTGTATTTCTTTTTTATATTATTTTTTGTTTTACCATGTAAAAATATTAAATAAAAATTTGTCAAGAGTTCAAATTAAAAAATCAAGATTTTGAAAAACATTTATTTAGACATTCTTTCTGGACATTTTTAAACTTTTCCAACAAAACAAACATTTTTTTTTTGTTTTAGAATAAGAGACTTAATAAAATATTGCCAAAGAATAATATAGCATAAAGCATGAATAAAGCATCATTTCCTTGTTTATCTGTGATTGCTATTTAAGACTTTTTCCTTGTCTGCATCAAAAACACGACATCATGATCTCCAATCTGACACACATAAAATCAAACCCATTTTTTTCCTCTGTCCCCATGCAGGGTCGATGTGGAGACGAACTCCTGTCATGAATGTGATGTGAGAGCGGATAGGAGCATCACACTGGCATTGTATGTTCTCAGCCTCATTCAAACTGATATTCTGATCAAAATAATCGCTAAAGTGAAAGACGATGAGGAGTGACAAACAAGAAGATTTCTGAGCCATTTATTGACCATACTGGCCGAAACCAAACAGATTGTTTGTTATGTGTGACGTGGAGTTTTGTGAAGTTATTTTCTGGTCATTATGCACTGTAAAGGGCAGAGCTTTTATTCTTTGGGCACGTTTGATTTCTGGATTCAAGCTGCACTAGGTGTTATTTCTTCTTAATGTTGTTGCTGAGTATAAGACGGTTTAATCTGAATATAAAATGACTTTATGAACCCAAATTCTATTTATATTCATCATATTACGAGGGTGGAGAAGGCACTTTGATTCAGCCAATTATGTATAAAAATCTAGAGGCATTTTAAGGTCTATTGCTGCTTATTATCCTATCACTTTTTTGTATATTTTCCACTGACAAACTGTATTAATTAACATTTTACTGCAGGGAAAGAGGCTGCAATGGTATTTTGCTTATTTATCTCAGTGGTAAAGTTGAACTTGATTTACTTACAAAAGGCAGCTTCGTGTGTGGAAATAATGGAACATTCAAATTCTATATTTTCTTTTGTGAGACTTCAAGCCCCCTTTTAGCTTTGCTCAGCAAACGAATCATTAAATTAGTGTCAAATTTGCAGTCATAAATGCAGTATAAGAAGAAACTATGAGCACAACTATAAACGACATCCACCATAGAATTATATGAAGGAGTTCAGAAAACTGAACATATAATCAAATATCATAGACAAATATGCATGCACCCAATGCAGACCACATTGTATTTTATAAATGACAGGATTTTGGCATTTGGATCACATTTTCAGAATATTTCAGATATTGCTCTCAAAATGATTTATTGGACAGTTTATATTTCTTGTTTGGAGAAGTTATTGCTTAACTGCGTGCATGACTTTTTTCAGTGTGTTCTTTATTACCTTTATATGTAGTGAATGTGACAAAGGCGCAGACATGCTTATTATTATTCTGTTATCACTCAAGGAACCAAACGATTCAATCGAGTTTTTTCCCCCACATTATCACGCTATTGATTTTGTATTGAAGTGAATATTAGAGAATAACCTTACGGCATTTATCTTACAGCATCGTTTCGCAACTCTGAAGTGTGCGGCGACTACGAACATAGATATTTTTGAACAGAGATGGAGCATATGATAGATATTCATGACAGTTTTTTGATCGGTCTTCTGTGAAGAGTAAAACTGTATTCTGCTGACGTGATGTAAATAAATGTTGCAAAAAAAAAAAAAAAAAGTGACTTTTCCAGTGCAGATTGTATGATTTGACTCCAATGTCATCGTAAAATGAATTATCTCTCAAAATGTGCAATTTACCCACAGGTCTATTTGTTTATCTCGACAAAATGCCACGGATTGTAAACTGTGAATGTCAAACAAAAGTGGCTGCTCAATTATGTATCCAACAGAACAGCATTGTTAGACACACGGTTAGTTGGAAACCGTGATTTTGGCAAATCAGCCAGCAAAACAAATTCTCTCTGGGTAACTCGTGTATATATTTCCAAATGTATTACCTGCACCATTTTCGACTAGATAAGAGGTGAAAGTTTGTTTTACGTGTCGTGTTTTCAGTTGGGAGGCTTTAACAATTCGGCATAGGAGAGAAATATCTGTTAGTCTGTTTTCTGGGGCCTCTGTGCCTTCCTGCTATCTCATTTTCGATGAATTACCTGAATTATAGCACAATATGGTGTTTTGCCACAAGACAAACTCATTGTGAGATGGATGTAATACTGGGAGGATTTTTTCCAATCTGTATTCTCTGTTCAAACCTTAATCTTCTGCCTCTGGCGACAAATTTTCCCACGATTGGTTTGGCGTCAGTGATAAAATAATAGTAGATGAGCGCAACTTAACCGTGCATGCAAAGGAAATGTGTTGAAATAAATGAAAATACAGAAAATGATCAATAGATGACAAACTTGCTCCACGTTGCCCTTAGCGTTGCGATGTGAAGGTTAAAGAGAGCCGTGTTTAGATCCATAACCTCCCAGGGACCACCAGCAGGGGGTGGATTACATTCCCAGAGAGGAAAATGATATGACCCGCCGCTTCAGATCCCCAGTCACAAAGTTCCTGCATTATACGTGAGATGAATTCTAATGTCTGCTTGATGGAATGATGTATTGGAGGGCTGCACGCTGAAAAACGAGATCTACTGCAGTTTTGGAGTGAGGTTAGAACTCAACCAGGAACTTTTAGTGGTTATTATTTCTATTTGCCAGTAGAATCTAGTAGAACTCACACCAAAAACCATACATGTGCTAACATGTGTAACTAAAAGAGCTGGCAAAGTGTTCAGAGCTCTGTTGAGCATTTTTCTACGGTCCTTCTTCCCTTGTGAGCTTTTCTGTCTCCATGCATTTTCCACAAGTGTGTTTAATGAACGGCACGGTCAGTGTATCGGTAGATCTGAGCAGATGTGTACAGTACAAAATGTGAAATGTTCAAACGTTCAGAATCTGCCATGTTTACTACAGCTATGAAAGTTTCATCAAATTTTCAAAGCTGCCACCATTCAGAAACCTTTCGGACTACGGAATTTAGGTACTTCCTCTGCCGCTGTTAAACACTGAGTCTATTAGCAGCATCAGCATCCTGCGGCATGGGACTGTGTCGATATGACAGAGCATCATTAAAAGCCCAACACAGAGAAGGTGGAAGGAGTGAGGACTGACGATCACAGAGGGGAAGTGCAGACTGCAGATCTCGGGGGGGGTTAAGAAGCAGCAAAAATAGCAGATTATTAAAAATAATAAGGCCATAAGGCCCACCTCTGCCTCGCTCTAATGACGGGTCCACCAACACAGGCATATTAGGCCTTTGGCAGTGGGAATACAGTGGTTTGTACTGTGTAGGCTTCATGTATAGGAAATGAGGAGGATTTCAGCACTAATATGAGGATCAAAAACCACCAGAGGTCCAATTACCTTCAGCGTGGCAATAAACACCGAGATATAGGTGATTATGATCAATCAGTGTAGTCCAATGCTTCAAATCTGATTATTTAAACAAACATGTCAACACAACTTGACTGTACTTTATCTTCCAATGGAAATGTTTACAAAGATACCAAACATTTCAGGAATAATTATGGACAGACCACAGAGGGATTTTTAACCTCTGCATTTCTTGCTCGAGGCAAGGGTGAACTTTTGTGTGTGTGTGTGTGTGTGGAGGGGGAGGGGGTACAGTACAATATGTATAGATATATGCATTTACTGAATCCCAGAGCTCTTCTTAACTTAAACACAATCAAGACCCAAAAGTTATAGCAGTGGGAGGACAGTAGAGTTAGCTATACTTAGTGTTCGATGAACTAAGCAAGTACAGTAAAAGCGAATTAATCAGCATAATGTTTGTAAAAAAAACAAAAAAAAACACACCTGAGGGCGATTTTCATTTTAGAAAAATTCAAATGTTATTGTTATAGTGCCACCATCAGGTTTGGTTGGAAAAGATCTCAGTCATTCTCATTCATTGGTGAGGTGTTGCATTTTTTGAAGGATATATTATAATATATACATTATAAAATAATATATATACTGTAATATATTACAGCACCACCATTAGGCTGACAAGTAATAACATTTAATTTCCAGGACCATATCCAACCATGCCCAAAAAATTTCATGAAAATTAAAAGTTTTTCAGTGGTCCTGCTGAAAAGCTGGTTTAGTGATTGTGTTTTATTTTAATGAGTTTATCAGTAATCATAGCAGTAGCAACTTACACATTGAATTGTTAGTAACATAAATATACATAAAAAAAACATAGAGCTGAATTAAATATGTAATGGGTGAAAATATAAATTACATTTTACATTTAGCTGAACACTGAGATACTGCAGCAAGAGATGCATCAGTGTACAAACAGAAAGGAAACAGAAGTTGGAGTTAGACAGAGATTGAACTACGTCAACCTATATCCATCCATTCCTCTCTATCCCTGTCACCTTTTCTGTTCTTTCCTCTTCTCTATTTTATACTGAAATAAATTTCGTCCTCTGTTTTATAAGGCCCCATCCAGCATTATAGGCAAAAATGAGTTCAGCACATAAACATAGTGAAGGGCAGTTTATATTCTTGACCAGTTATCTTGGTATATTTCAAATTTATGGGTTTAATTTTTTATAAAGTCAAAAGTTGTAGAGGTCAGCTAGCCAGACTGGCAAAACTTTAAACGTCTGACGCCATGTCTGTGGCAGATAAAACCTTTCAATACTGAGGGCAGAAAATTCCTTAAAACTAAATATTTGTTTTGGTCTAGGGTTCAACTTGAGCAACCAAAATGATAATTCATAATACTTATTCATTAATAATCCTTTTGTTCCATATCTGACTGTCAGATTGTTGAATAATATTGGACTGACAGCAGTGAATCAAAATAATGGACCTCACCTCTGTGGACAAAGACACACTACTGCCCTCTGCTGGATACATGGAGAAGTGCAAATTCTACATTTAATCGTTTGACATCATTTTTACATGCAACAAATCCAAACACACACACTCAGCCACAATTAGCAAATATTTGTAATATTAAGGGCTTCAATGTTCAAAATGATGTTTGTTTAAAAAGAAGCTAAAAGCATTTAAAACTAGTATGTTTTGAATATAAATTAGGATGTCAAGGTCTCTGTGTTGGATTAATGGCAACACGTACTGTATGCAAGAACAACACACGGCCTCGTCTAGATTTTTAAGAAAATCTTAAAAAGAAAAAGTCATTTTCTGCCTTTGTTTTGTCCTCTTCTGTTCATAACAACAAGGAAAGGTGAAGACGCAGCAGGCAGAACAGAGGTAAATTGGATGATGTTGGCGTTAACTGACAGCTTTGGATGCACTTGTTCATTAATGGCTAACAAACTTGGCACAGCTGAGTGATTAACCAATATAGCTGAGAGGACAGAGCAGATTCAGCAACACAGTTCCTCAGCTTATGGTAGCTAAGACTCAGGAGCAAGGAGGCTCAGCAAAGTCAGCCAGGAACAGTGATCCGATTGGCTGTACAGGAGATCACGCCGCCCTACGGATCACAGGTCTCTCGAATCGGCAAACTCTGGCACTGTGTGGTAGTTCTAAAAATCTCAATTCCAATTCTCTGCCGTTTGATCTCACAAATTATTAAACATTTGATGAAAACATAAACAAAATAGTCAATTATGATGCACAAAAACCATTTTTATAAATTGAAGTAAATTTAAATATAAATCTGCATGTCAATTTGCATCTGGGGTGAAAAGCCATTAAGTTGTGTGTAAGAAATTGATCTGACACAACACAAATTAAACATAAAAAATGAACTTGAAAATTTGTTTGTTTGTGGATTGTGAAATATATATTTGTGGACTGTCCTCAGTGGCTTACAGCTAATAAAAAGTCCAGTAAAATCTTCCATCCCTTCTGTGGTTGAGAGACGCTCCCGTAGATGATTTGCTTGTGCATGAGATAAAAGCACATCGCAAATGTTTCTATTTTGCCAAATCCAGTCTCACAACATTACAAAAGACCGTCCTTTTCCCTACAGCGCTCACAAAGACATTCCTTCAGTTTGATAGCTAAGGAAAGAAATCAAGGCCAGAGGAGTCATCCCAGGCCTCTGACTCATCTTTGGTTCACTCAGCCCATTTGAAAATTCCAGCAGCTATTGTTCGAAATTCTACAGTGTATTCAGCAGGAACTTGGAAGGAGTAGAGGTGTTATTTTCCTCGTACAGGGCAATCCAATACTTTTTTCATTTAAAAAAATAAAGTCAGCAAAAGAAGAGCAAAAGCTATGATCTCCCATACTGCCCGTTATAAAGCATTCCCCATCAGCAACCCCATGATATACAGTAAGCTATCTTGAACTCATCGGCTCTACAAGTGAGAGGCTGTTGTTCTAACATGAGAGAGGAAAGAAAAAGGAAAGCCCTGCAGGTATCCAGATCTCCAGCACAATGTTTCAGA
>OMNV01013734.1:0-28921 GCA_900303265.1 Brotula barbata
CTTCTTGACGTGTGACGTTAGTGCAACTGGTCTGAAGTCGTTGGGGCCAGATGGTCTGGCCTTCTTGGGTACCGGTACCAAGCAGGATGTCTTCCACAGTACCGGTATCCTTCCCTGCATCAGACTCAGGTTGAAGATGTATTGCAGGATGCCAGACAGCTGGTTAGCACAAGACTTCAGGACCCTGGGACTGATGTGATCAGGACCTGCAGCCTTGCCTTGATGGAGTCTCTCCAGCTGTCTTTTCACCTGGCTAACCGTCACAGTCATTCGGGCGGGTGTGGTCCTGAAGGTTGGAGCTTGGGGGTTGTGATCAGAGGTGTCGGGGAGGGGGGGGATGGTATAATGGGGGATGTGTTTGCATCTGAGGGGGTGTGAGGACTGCTATTGTGTGTGGGGGCACTGCTGGGGGTGCAGTGCTGAACCTGTTGAAAATTCACATAATTCATAGACTGCTATATTTATTTCAATCCATTCCACATTCTTGAAACTCAGTTTAGGTCTTGATATCTAGATTTATTTGGGCTGGCAAGAAACCAAGGGTCATATACAAAACATTTCAACTAAGTAAAGAAAAGAATGGGATGTCTCCACCTAACATGAGAGAATGTTTATACGCAGCTCAAGTAAGATGTCTAGTATGTTGTTTTTGTCCTGTTTATCAGGCAAGATGGAAAATTTAGGGTTAGGGTCAATGTGGGTCAAAATTGTAAAAGGAAAAAAAAAGAGCATAATATGGAGGAACGTCAAAATATTTATTTGGCCTGTCCTTGACCCCAAATTCAAACCAGGAATCAGTGATGCTGGATTCTGCTGGGATGAAGGTATAATAGCATTAACTTGGGAAATTTTCGGTGAACTGAAGAAGGAATATAGAATAGAATGCCCTTTATTGTCATTATACAGTGTACAACGAGATTGGAGAGCTTCTCCTTTTCAGTGCAATAACATTAGAAAAAAGAAAGAGAGTGCAAATTGGCTCTCTATACTAATATACAATATGGAGGTACCAAGGTATAAATATCAATATCAATTAGAAAAAACAAAAATTTCCACAGATACTTGCAAAACAGAGATTATTATAAAAGCAGATATATCTATAGCTCTAGCTTGAATAAAAACTCAACTTGTGATGACAAATGGTCCTAAGCTCTGTGGCCCATCCAATCGACAATGGTTATTTGTCGAGGAGGAGGAAATGTTTACCACTCAAACACACAAGCAGCCGTAGCCAAACAAAAAGACATGTGTACACCCAGAGATGCTGCAATCAGATGATCGCAACTGATATTTCTTGATAACCGTTAAGCTTCTGAGTCATCACACTGTCACTGTCTACTGCTTGGGAAAATTTCCTAAGAATTTTTCCCTCTTTTCTCAAGAAACTCTGCATCCATCAGCTGCCAAATGTGTCGGCTCACGGCTGAGTGCCGAGCTCTGTATTTTCATTTCATGGATTTTCTTGTTTTTAATGACTTTTCCTTGCTTGTGCAAACAGAAACGGATGAGTAATGAAAGCACACTTCCACACTTAAGGTCTGAGAAACTAGACAAAAGCTAGACAAAAATGGAACACACTGTGTGGTGTATATATGTGTGTGTCCATACGTTCATACGCTGACGAGGACATCAAACAGTGCAGATGTTTCACAACAACGCTCCATTTTTTTGGATTTTCTGTATCTGCCTGTTTGATAATACACAGAAAATCAGCCACCCATGCTCTAAGCTATCCCTCATCACGTCCACACACACACACACACACACAGCCCATCCCCTGCCTACACACAAACACGCACAGAGTGTCTTTCTGTGTCTGTTCTTCTGTCTTTGTCTCTGTCTTTCTGTCCCTGTTATGTCTTCCCTGACGTGAACCTGTAGACTACGTCCTCTCTACTCTTCTCAGAATGCGGTTGCCGGGTTTATTTTCAGACTTCCTGTGGCCGTCCTCTCCTCTCCATCTGTGCTATTACTCTGTCTCTTTCCAGCAATGCCTTTGCGTTGCCGCACTAAACTTAGGCCTTGTACGCCAGGCCAATAAGCAAATAAATGTTTACAGGCACAACTTAAAAATAAACATAAATGAAGGCAAAGTGATGAATTAGCATGCATTAGGACTCAAAATCATGAAATGCTGCTGTGTCTGCTGCAGTACAGGGTGGGGTTGGGGGGTTAAAGAGATAGAGATTTTATAGCTGTGGAACCAACAAACAGCAGAAACGCCTTCAAGTCATCGGTCTTCCTCACTGTGGGTGGGTCAGATTCTGCACTTAACGTTATATACTCTGTATCTCCACATGTTGATGAAAGCTAAAACTGAGGGAGTGGAGGTATAAGATGAAGAACAAGATGGTGGAAGTGTTTCTATTTGGTTCTGTGATAAGAAATTGCTTAAATTGTATTTGCATTTTTGCATTCTTAAACTTTGTTGGCCTACGTTAAGGGTTAAGACAGCTCTTTCACTGTAGAGAGATTACCAAGCTGTAGTGGTTCCAGTTCACTCTAAATTATCATTAAATATATGAATAAAAATGTGTTAATGGCTGCCTGTAGTAAATCAGCAGAGATATGAGAAAGGGTCATGAAAAGATACTGTTGAATGCGCGTGACTTAAATTGATTTACAGTTTCACAATATGTCGGTTACTCAGATTACGCATTAATGTGATAATTGGTGTTTTTTAATCCTCTCGCATCAGGTGGCAGTTTGTTGTAACAGCAGCAGGTTGGTGAACCAACTTAATTCCATGTGACATGCAACTGTCATGGTGAGGTGATGTCATTTGTTGACATTGAATTGGTCATTTTTCTGGGAATTTCAGGTGTATGGAAAATATATTTGAAAACAACAAATTGGTGTAATGAAGAAAAGCAGGTGTTTCCTGTAAAAAATAAATAAATCAATGTATGACTTC
This sequence comes from Brotula barbata, assembly GCA_900303265.1. Taxonomy (NCBI): domain Eukaryota; kingdom Metazoa; phylum Chordata; class Actinopteri; order Ophidiiformes; family Ophidiidae; genus Brotula; species Brotula barbata. The sequence goes on from OMNV01013734.1 coordinate 2,915, forward strand.
TGTTGTGGTCCAATGAATTATGTGAACGTAAACATAACAATTTATAGCCTCAAGAAGTGAAGGGTATGTTCATTATGATGATGGTGATTGTTTGGAGCCCGTATAAACCGATCAATGTGTTGCTCTTCCGTCACTTTTGAGTAAAGCTCTGTATCTCCTTCAGCAGCAGGCCCTTAACCCTGACCTCTGATCTTTGACACAGGCTGAGTCTTTTTATACCTTCTCTCGTCTTCCTCTCCGTCCTCCTTCGTCTTCCATTCTCCCTGCCCGTCTCCTCTTTCCCCTCTCCTCCTGTCCGTCATCCTTCATCTTCCATTCTCCCTGGCAGCTCTGTCCTCTTCTTCTCCTCCTCCTCAGCCTTCTTCGTCTTCCACTCTCCCTGGCAGTTCTCTCCTCTTTCCTCTCTCTGTTTGGCTTTGGTTTCTGGCTCTGCCTGCCATTTTAAAGCCGTGCCACCGTACGCACTCGTCATACTACTGGCGTCCTCCCCCTCCTCTTCTTACAAATTCTGTTTCCTCCTCCTTCCTCACACCTTATTTTGTGCTTCACCTGTCTACAGCTTGGTAACAGAGCCCTCGTGCCTCTGTCTAGGATGGTATTTTTCTGTTAGCAGCTGTTCACTAAGCTGTTCTAAGAGCGAGAGACAAGAGCAACCTGATGGTGGCGCTGTAATAACCATTTATGTGTTTCAGTCTTAACTTTTGAACTCGAAAAAAACAGCCTATTTGTATCTCCTCTTGGTTTGGGGCAATTATCTTTTTTCTTGTAGAATCTTTAGACATAGATGGAGAAAAAAAAAAATCTTCTTTCCACTTTTATATTGATATAAATGGTAGACAAAGTTGAGTGGGCGTGGTTTGATGGATAACTGAATGAATGTGTCCATTTGAAGTAAACATGGTCGTCATGTGACGTCATGAAAAAAGACAGCAAACCAACTAATGGGTGGTGCTGCAAACGTTACCTTTTGTCAATCACCTTGGAAGCAGACGTAATGGAGTCAAAGGGTTGTGTGTATGTGTGTATGTCTAGTCTAATGTGGTCATTGAGTTAGAATTTTTGTGCTAATTAGAGGCCTTGGTGGAGTTTTTTTTTTTTTCTTCCTGTCATTCAAACCCTGATAGGATGTTGACTCACTGGATGTTAGTTGGTGTAACAGAAAGTGAAGGTGGTCTAAAAGGACAGCAGCTCTGCTGGTTTAATGGATGCAAGGTCCTGCTGGGACAAAGTTTGGTCTTCCGGGTTAGATGAGGTCAAGTGTGATAACGTCTCCGTGCTAAATGAGCTCAGTAAGTCCAACCAACTTCTTTGTTCCATCTGCTGAATGCACAGCAGGCAATCAAAAGAAACATAAAAGCACTCGTGGTGTAATCATGGTCAGGTAGTCTCGTTTTCAATACCGCGTGCCGGTACATGAAGGATCAATAATTAGGTCTCATAGTATTAAATACATTTGATTGTATATGAATTTGAATAGTTAGGCTGACCCGAGAGAAGACCGCAAAAAGATTCTGCGTGCATGTGTGCGCACGTGTTCCCTCTCTGTTTAGGTTTTTTGTTACTTGTTATACATTTGCACTTCTTTTGTCCCTGGAAATCTGCCACACAGTGTCCTGGCTGGGAGAAGCTGGCTGACAGTTTGTGTACGAACTGTGGAACACGGTGAAAGACACGCAGACATGTTTGTCTGTCCAGGAGTTTTATGACAGTGCTCAATGTGTCAAATCAGTCATCACTACAAAATAATTAATTTACAAATCACACATTTTTGAGAAAAATGATGGTATCGGTGAAACGTGCTAGTCCTTATAATCTTTAATTTGTTTTTGCTCTTGCGACTTCTACAACCTCTAGTTACAAAATGCAGCCATCACCATGAGGTTATGTCATGCATTGACGCTCCCAAACAGATTAATCTAAAATTTGATTTGAGGCATTATTCCATTTTTTTCACACACATAAATGGAGCCAAATGTCTGGGGGTCCAAAGACTGAGACATATGTCCATAGGACTTCAGAATCTGCCTTGCTATCAAAGTGAATTCCTGAAGAACTCGAAGTCGTCCTCCTTGCAGCCTCAGGTTCTTAACTTCACACTGAAGCTACGCTAAGAGGTGTTTTCCTGATTGGCTGGCTGATTGGCTCTGGTGTGTGTGTTTGCCGGTCATCCTCTGTCATTTTCAGGCATCATTCGGTCTGTATATCAGATTGAAGACCACTGTGGAGACCAGGGGACGGCTGAACATAGAAAACACATGCTACTCTTCGTCGTGTTGGTGTGCTGCGTGAGCAGGCATCGTTGTTTGTTGGAGTGATGTTTGGAAGGTTTCCAGGGCCACGTCATGTCTGGAATCTCGTGTATGTTTGTGGCGTCTCATGTTGTGATTTGGCCTGGGTGAGGCCAGGATTTGATTTTTCTCCTTCCTCTTTTCAAAGCCCCCCCCACTCTTTGTCCACACCTTTTCTTTGGTTTTTATGTTGCATTTAAAGAAGGGAACAAAATATTGACAATTTTGTCTCAACTCGACTCAAATGAACAACAAATAACATTTCCTGTATGTCGAGTATTCAACTTGCAGGCAAATCAGCTGAGAGCTGTAGAAACAATGAAACGATGCTACAACCAAGTTATATGAGTTATGATGATTATGAATTTGATTACACAAATTGTTATTTTCTCAAGCTCACTGTGTTCTGCTGCTTTTATGAACAGCACATTGGCCCGATGATGATAGAGCAGCTGTACGAACATGGCTCAGTGTCCTGTGTGGAATTGCTGTCACAGTCATGGAGGATAAACTCAGGCAGAGGAGGGCCTGGATCGGGAGCACTCAGCTGGTCTGTCAGCGTCCCTGATCCGTCATGACAGCCATCACAGTGGATCACATCAGAGAGCTTAATCCTCCAGCATCCAATTAGAGCAGATTAGTGAGTAAGAGTCTTATAGTGAACGTACAGATCCACAGCAATGCACCATTGGCACACTGACACCACTTCCTGTTTCCTTGGACCTGGATGTCCCACTGACCTACATAGATGTTTGACCATTTGTGCTAAAAATTCTGATTCTTTTCCACATCAAAAGTGTTAAATATTGCATTGAGAGGATCAGATTATTATTGAAGAGTTTAAATTCTTAAGAACAAAGCACGACAAACAAACCAAAGATTGGAACCTGATCTACGGCTGAATTCACTGCAGAAAGGGCAATCCTTGACAGCCGACGCTCTACCGAGTAAAAACAAAGTTCTGCCAACCAGACATGGATGGACAAATGACATTGGACTGAAGGCTTCACAGAGAGCAGATATCTAAGAATCCACACCACCAACAATTTCTATTTACACACGACGTTTGAGTCCACACAAAAACGGTAGTCATCCAGCAATTTAAATGAAGCATCTAGTCATCACATGTAGTCCACAACGTCTGTGAAGGTCTTGACATGTCCATAGTCCTCCTCACAGGATTTTAGGTCAGAATTGTAAAGAAAATCCTCTGAAGAAGCTCCACTCAGACCATCTGTGTCTCTGAATGAATGGATGTTGCAGACAGGTCTGAGGACAATCATCCCCCTGTGTCCTCCTAGTCTTTTCTATGTGGTAAACTGCCCCCCACCACCCCCCACATCCCCTCCAATTCCTCCTGCAGCAACCTGAGCTGTCCACCCAGCTCCACAACAAAGACAGCTTTCTCAGTGTTGCACACACACACACACACACACGCACACATTGATAAAGCCTGGTGTGTTTTCTTTACTGACACTCAGCCCAGGCTCCGTTCTGTGTTCTGTGTTGTTTCTCATCATGTGGAGGCAGGAGGAGTAAACCAAACTGCTGTTTTCTTTCCATTGCACACAGATTCTCAAATTGTTTTCTAAACACTCGGACGTTACAGCCATCTTTACTTCAGTGAAGGACACTTTGGTTTGCTTTGTCCATCGATTTTCAGCGGGATTACTCTAAAAGTTTTGAAACAAGGTCCATGGCTGGGCACTCTTAGATTTTAGCCTGCAAGAGAAGAGAGAGAAAGAAGGGTACGTTATTGATCCCCCAAGGGAAATTAATTCTCTGTATTTTTACCCATCCTTAGTGAGGAGCAGTGGGGAGCCAACACACACCCACACATACACACACACAGAGAACAGCGCCCTAGGACCAACTCCAGATCTTCCACCTAGTGCCTTAGTCAGGGGTAACGACAGGAGTGATTAACCTAACGCACGTTTTTGTGGGTGGGGGAAACTGGAGCACCTGGAGGAAACCCAGGCAGACGCAGAGAGAACATGGAAACTCCACGCAGAAAGGTGTGATCATGAGAAACCTTTTTGTTTCCTTCAATTTTTGATTAATTTTGGATCAAGTGCAGCACATATATTATGTAATGACCTATTTTAGCAATTATAATATTTTCTGAATGATTAATCGTCATTAATAATTTAGTCGTTGATCCCTGGTCATCACCTCACTTAGTCCGATGTGCGAATATAGTCTCCTTTGTTATCTATGTCAGATGGCAAAGTTTCAAGTTTGAAGCATCTCAGATTGTGGCAGTGATCTTCTGTGAGCGACATGTTTCACTGTCCATCCAAGGACGTTTTGTGGCATACTGCAATGTAGGACTGCCGATTCTCTCCAAATGGCTAGGTTTTTTCTGTGACAGCCTAAAAATGCTCACTCCATGTCTAACTGTAAGAGGACACATGTATGTCCATTTAACCCATTAGCTTCTCTTCAGGAAAGTCATGTGTCTCCCTGGGGGATGCAGCCAAACATAGCTTTCCGTCTGTCTGAAGATGGTGACTGCAGGTTACAGTCTCTCCTCAAGGCCCGACGAGCCTTGAAATGACGCTTGGTCTGGTCTGGCTGGGACGCTGCAGGAATTTAAAGAATGCCGGCATATATCTTTATTCCCTTTGTTGCTTTGTGCGTATTTGCAATTGAGCGTGACAGTAATGACAGTGGAGACACTTTTATCTCCTCGGCCTCCTCCACAACACTGGAAATATTCAACATGGTTAACATTTCTTTAATGTGACCTTCACACCTCAGACAACACGTGACTGTAATATTCAGTACAGAGGACAAACTACTGACTGAGGGACATTGCATGGATGTTTGTGTCGGTTCGCACGCGGGAGAATCTCTACGTTATCTCTGCCACAGCAAAGGAAGCAGCTCTCATGTAAGAAGCAGCTGAAACAAATCCAGATTTCTTGTGCATTAAAGGTTAAAATGCAGGCTTGTCATGGCTTATCTGCGTATGCTGAATAAATCTCTTAAAGCCATCTTGTCTGATGCATGTAAAAGTCAGAACTGGAGAGGAGAGAGAAAGAGAAAGGAGGAGGGAGATTTTGAGATGGCCTCCTGTGTTCTTAGGTTGACATGCTGAGGTGATGGAGTATGAACGGGGGGTTCATATTCACCTTGGCAATGCTGAAATGATTTCTTAGATTTCTGCTCTGTTCTGACAGTGGAATTCCAGAACTTTTCCATGACTTCTAAAACTTTGTGGCATGAATAATCCTTTTCAATTCAATTCAATTCAATTTTATTTATATAGCGCCAAATCACAACAAAAGTTATCTCATGGCACTTTACATGTAGAGCAGATCAAGATCGTACTCTTATGTAGAGACCCAACATTCCCCCATGAGCAAGCACTTGGCGACAGCAGCAAGGAAAAACTCCCCTTTTAAAGGGGGAAACCTTGAACAGAACCTGGTCTAGGAGGGTGGCCATCTGCCTTGACCCCTTGGGTTGAGAGAGAAAGTGGGAGGGAAGGGGGAGAGACACAGAGAGAGAAACAGAGAGCAACTGAAATAATAACAGTAACAAAGATGAATCTGGAAATGAGTCCAACTGGAAGCCGTCTTAAACTCCATGTGGACCTGACGGGCGACAAAGCATAAGCACTCCGGGGACGAAGACGAGTTAGTAATATGCAGTAATGGGACATGACTGAGTGTAGATAGAGAAGGAGGAAGCACAGTGCATCCTGGGAAGTCCCCCGGCAGTCTAGGCCTACAGCAGCATAACTAGGGGCTGGTCCAGGGTGAACCTGTAAGCCTGCATTCTGTGCATTCTGGGAGCGTAGTGGTCTAGTCAGATTATAGGGTACTAAGAGCTCTTTTAGGTATGATGGTCCCTGACCATTAAGGGCTTTGGAGGTGAGGAGAAGGATTTTAAATTCTATTCTGGATTTTACAGGGATCCAGTACAGAGACGCCAATACAGGAGAGATCTGATCCCTTTTCCTGGTTCTGGTTAGTACACGAGCAGCAGCATTCTGGATCAGCTGCAGACTCTTTAGAGTTTTGTTGGGGCGGCCTGATAATAAAGAATTACAATAATCCAGCCTGGAAGTAACAAATGCATGGACTAATTTTTCTGCGTCTTTTTGCGTAAGGATGTGCCTGATTTTTGTAATGTTACTCGGTTGAAAAAAGGCAGTTTTTGAAATTTGTTTTATGTGTGAGTGGTGCTGGAGGCTAAGGTAATGCCATCCAGAGTAGCTATATCATTAGATAATGTGTTTCTAAGGTGTTTAGGCCCAAACACTATCACTTTTCGTCTCGAAAATTGCAGGTCATCAGGTCTTTATGTTCTTAAGACAAGCCTGAAGTTTAGTAAACTGATTGGTGTCATTTGGCTCCATTGATAAGTATAGCTGGGTGTCATCTGCATAACAATGGAAATTTACAAGGTGTTTCTTAATAATATTACCTAAGGGAAGCATATGTAAGGTGAATAGTATAGGTCCAAGACCAGAACCTTGTGGGACTCCGTGATTAACTTTTGCGCGCATTGAGGATTCATTGTTAACGTGTACAAACTGAACTAGATCTGATAAATAGGACTTAAACCACCTTAATGCAGTTCCTTTGATGCCAATCAGATGCTCTAATCTCCGCAACAGGATGTGATGGTCAATGGTGTCAAAAGCAGCATTAAGGTCCAACAAAACCAGTACAGAGAGAAGTCCTCTGTCTGAGGCAATTTGGAGGTCATTTGTAACTTTCACCAGCTCTGTCTCTGTGCTATGGTGAGCTCTAAATCCTGACTGGAAATACTCGTATAAACTATTATTATGTAGGAAGTCACATAGCTGATTGGCGACTGCTTTCTCAAGGATCTTCGAGAGAAAGGGAAGGTTAGATAAAGGTCTATAGTTGGCTAAGATACCTGAATATAGAGTGGTCTTTTTAAGAAGAGGTTTAATTACAGCTACTTTGAAGGACTGTGGTACATAGCCTATTTGTAATGACACATTGATCATATGTAGTAAAGAGGTGTTAATTAAGGGTAAGACTTCCTTAAGCAGCCTGGTTGGGATGGGGTCCAAGAGACAGGTTGATGGTTTAGATGGGGTCTGAGAGACAGGTTGATGGTTAAGATGTAGAAATCAATGAAGTTAGTTCAGGAAGGTCAATTAGAGAAAAGCAGTCTAAATATCTATCATGTTTTATGGCTGAATCTAAGGTTCCTGTGTTTGAGCATAAATCAGTTTGCTTTGCTGTCCCTTGTCATGTTGGTTTGCCTCTTCTAGATTTCATGACTGTAGAAAATCTTTTCAAACACTTGAAATGTTCCCCGCACTTTAAAACTAAAGTGCTGGCAGTGCAACAGCGAAGTTATTCCGACACTGTTCACAAAGCGTTGATGCTGCCGTCTTGGTAGGATCTTGCTGTTTGGACTTGCATTATGTCTCAGGCGAGACAAAAAAAATCACCGCTTCAGTAATTAGCTTGTTCTCTTGACAACAACTTGTGGATGCTACAGATATACTTCTTACATCTTCCCAGTGTATTTTGCATCTCAAATCAGTTGCTGCTTGGCTCTCCACCTCCCAGGAGTTATGACTTTGCCAGTATTCCCCAGGATATTTGTTAACACTCTCTCTTACATTTTGCAAATGACTGTTGTTTTTTTGGGGAGTCTTGTAATCAAACCATTCTAATTCTACGGAGGCAGACAAAAGCGGTCAGGGTAAAAAGGGGTTTCATCTCCTTCCTCCTCCCCGGCAGGAGTGAGAAGCAAGCAAATGGTGACAGTCCTCACTGGGGCATAAGCGAAGAAAAAAGAAAGACTTTATTGATCAGATTTTCTCCATGTGAGCTTGATTTTTTTTTATTTATTTTTTTTGTAAATCCGGGTTTGGATCTGTGGTGTACTAACACACCAAGAACCACTTAATATGCACTTAACAGGATGGGATGGCTTTACTAGACATGTATATTCACCATAATACAGCATCCTCTCAGGTAGGTAACGATGGCAAATAAAGGTCCACGAGAGGCTCCTGGTCTCCTGTCACTTCAGGACAACTTGAGGAGTTCTGAGCCAATTTGTATCTCAGAGATGAAGCTGAAAACTCGCCCCTGCACAGGGGAAAGAGCTTCAATTACAAAATACAAACACAAAAATACGGTACGATCAAAGCCAAACTCTGAACCTTGATTAAAGTTGTGCATTGTTTTTTGTTGTTTGTAAGGAGTTGCTTTTTATTCATGAAGAAAATATTTTATTAAAGGAGCCAGCTTCTGCCTTGGTGGAGGTATGAGCTTGAAAGGTGTGGCGGTGAGTGATCTTGCAGCTTTTGAAAGGGTTTTATTGTCGCTCTAAATCAAACCTCTGTGTTTAATAAAGTGGCACTCTGCTCACCACTCTTTGCCTAAGCCAAATCCAAAGCTCAGTCATGAAATCTATGAGATTCTTAAAAGTTCCCTCTTCTCTTTTCTGTCCGACCTGAGGAGTCACTTTTTCCAACTTCTCACTCCTCTTCCTCTCTCTGCTCTGCTCCTCCTTTTCTGAATTATCCCGCTGCCTTTTAGTTTTTCACATTTCAATCTAGATTCACGGGCTCCAAATGTCTACTGGTTGGGGGGACAGACATTATTTGTAAGCTTAACTTGTTGGTTTGATTGTTGCCTAATGATCCCAAACTTACTCTTTCTGTGTCCTTCTTTATTTAGTTTAGTATTTTAAATATTACGTGCTGGTTTTGTCCATTTTCTCAAGTGAAGCTCAAGTGACTTTCCATTACTACAAAGGAGAAAAGACATTCATTCTTCATTGAAAGGTATTTAACAAGTTCAGAAAGACGTGATTCAGGGAGATTTCCCCCCAAATCCTAACCTTTAGTAAAATGGCGTGCATACGACTGGAAGATGTTGACGAGCTTTGATGAGCTGTTAACAGACACGTTGCTGTGTCAGTTTGATCCATGTCACAGATTGATTATCAGTGAGTTACAGTTACAGTTTTGTCTCTCTTTAAATCGTGTTGTCTCCACTTCATCATACGTCTCGTTAATGGTCCATGTCCGTGCTCAATGGCTGTGCGTTAACTAAAGTCACGAATGCTCGCAGGATTTCCGACAGGAAGCGTTGGTTCAGCGGCATTGGATCAAACATGGCTGTGCAGCTCTGTCATCTTCTCTCAAAGTTGTGCTGCTGTCTGCTGTGATTGGTGGCAAATGAACGTGTCCCAACAGGTAAACAGTCCTGTAACAACATGACAGTCCATCTGTCCTCGGGCATTGCCCCATCTTTTTCCAAACCACAGACATTTGCATTAGACGTCTGGCCTCTCCCGTCAACTCGTTTGCATTAACCCTTTGCTGTCTTTTCCACCAAGGTTAGCTGAAAATGAGCCCCAAATAAAAACTTTATCTCAGAGATGCTGCTGCGTAGGACCATAAATGCATATCTGTGTGTGCGCGCGTGTGTATGTGTGCGTGCGCGTGTGTGTGTCTGTTGGCGCTTTTTTGTTTCGTTTTTTGCCCCTAAGAACTAGACACAACACTCTCCCTGGCACTGCACAAATTTTCTTTAAATCAATGTTTTATCAGTATCGAGAGACTTCATTACAGTCAATGAAGCCCTGTGTTTGTGCATGGTCTGTAGTGGATGATTGGGGGTGTTTTCATATTTCAATATGGAAAATGCAGCCCAATCACAATTGCAGCTGGGTAGAAGACACCAAAAAGATAGTGTTTGTGGAAAATGTGGATGTCTACTCACCTCAGTGTTTGTCTCTTCAATCCTTTCTCTACTTCAAAATCATTCGACAGCTGATTTTTCATATTTCCTCATCCATAGTGGTATCGTTTATCATAGATAGATGGATAGATACTTAATCCTGAACGAAATTAAACTCATCCAGTAGGTAATAACAACAATACACCAACAATAACAAAAACAATGATAAAAGAACCATAGAATATATAGAACAATATTACATAATAAAACACGATATAATAGAAAATAAAATATAACCAACCAGTATAACAATATGATATAAAAACATAACATGTATACATAAATGTATACATTCATACACACACACACATATATATACACACATACAACAACAATACAGTGCTAAATCACGTGACACAGGAAGTGAGCATGGTTCCATTACTTTATTTTTTTTATTTATATATACTTTAATCCAAACTTTGAGCTGACAGTTTATTTGCTACCTGATCAAAAGACCCCATTTCTGTCTTAGTTCTATCTTGGCACAGTAGACCTCTTACTGTTTTGATGTTTTTTTGGGTTTTTTTGGCTCCTGTCCTCTCAGTATTTATGAATTATTTGAGTTGGGCGTCTTCTAACAGAAGGCTTTCACAGGTCAGCCAGATCTGATTGTGAAAAGAGGCCACTTTCGGAGCCTCAGTGCACGTGCTTGGTGTCTGGTGGCACTTTCTCTGACTTTTTTCTTTAGAGAGCCCGTTGTCCTGGAGGACAGGGGTTCAGACTGAACCTTTGGTGTTTGACCATAAATAGGCTGGCTTGGTGGATCAGGCCGAGTGCCTCACCTGATTTCATGGGAAAAACAGTTAAAGATGTGGGCAGCATTGGTGGTAGAATCCCTCAGTGTAACAGAAATCCTTAACATTTTTCACATTTCAGCATGTGGAGATGCTACTACAGTTCACTGGCCATGTGCTCGCCTACTTTGCTTTACAGCAGAATCCTCGGTTATAACTGCGTATTCCTCCAATCATCAATCTTGGATTTTTATTTCTGGCCATTTCAATCTCTGATCAGTCATATTTTCTATTGCTCACTCCATTGTAACATGCGGTAGGTTTAACTTTATTAGGAATCAGTCGGTCTGATGTCAGTTTGTCAGGCTGTCGGCTTTCCAACAATGAAGCTTCATGTTTATTCACAATAGTGCAATATGGTCTAACTAGGATTGTTTTTAATCATACATAACATTTTAAATTTTGTTTCACAGTTAGGGTTTTTTTGTTTATGAATTGTACATTACTATGTCAAAATTTAATGGAATCATCCTAGAAAGTGATGACACCCCTTCTTTATCAATCAAGTGTTAAAATGGAGTTGCCCATAATGGTTCATTACATGAATCAGTTTTACATTATTGGAGTTCCTAGGGGAAAGAATGTAGAATAGAGAGGCGATTTTGCCTTTTATTTCCTACACCGTATCTCAAAGGCAAAAAGCTAGCTCTAAGAAAGGACAAACCCATGTTGCACTTGTACTGGTACTTGCATGGAGCGAATGAACATTTCCAGGCTTGTTGCTGGCATTACTTGTGACATCTGGAACAAAAGCTGTAAGCACCGTCCTGCAGCTGTTTACCTGGTGGTCCTAAGGCCTAGCTGCCGGGAGGATCAAACAGGGGTAGGGTTGGTAATTAGTACCCCATGCTGGCTACTCCTGGTTTTTAATTAGCAAGGATCATCATTGAAATACTGTATATATACCATCATAAGTCACATTTTAAATTTTTCATGTCAGTGAATTCGCTTATCAAACTTTGGGACGCCTAATTTTCCAAAACATCTCCAGGCCTGGGGGAAATCTTCCAAATTTCATGATTTGTGTGAGTGTGGAAATGCTACTCTGTATACGTTCACGATAAACACAGTCAGTGCAGTTACATGCACACAGTATGCAGAGCATTTGTCCAAACTGCTGTCAAGGCAATAATGTAATCAAACTGTATACATGGAGCTTCCACACAAGGTTATGTCTTTGATAAAGTAGGTGGGGAAATGCATGTGTTTAAATGAATTGAGTCAAGTCAGCAAAGCTTGATGTGCGTCAATTTCTGTTGCAGTAACGTGAGGGTAAACCTTCTGAATGTTGCATCAGGAAATAATGGTCGCATGCAAAGGGTTTTAGAAGGGACGGGATACAACTAGAGGGGCACCCATCCCCCCCAGTGTCTCATTGCGTAAGAGCTTTAAGATGTGACTGATGCACTGTCAGCCGCTGTGAATCACTTAACGGTTGATAAAGTGACCAAACACACCTGAGTCACCTGTGTAGTTTTTACTCTGAGTTACACACACACACACACACGTAACCATGGATACAGCTGACGGTGGAGAGGATGCTGGGATGAAAGTGAAGATTACAGGCTTTCCTTCACGTCTTCACTTTCCATCATGGCTCTGTGGTTCCTACACCCACGGCCCAGTTCCTTGGTTCCTGTTCCCCAGCCAGCGTTCCTGGGCGGCGCTCACTAAATGGCACTGGTTGGACCACCAGGACTCCACAAGTATGCTGCAGCCCACCGCACGACTGTAATTACATCCACGGTCAGAACAAGGAGAAATGAGCAAATATCAGGCCCATTTTCCCTCTTTTTTTTATCCAAGGATTTAATTTAGACTTTAGCTTTGATGACATCGATGATCCACCCATCTGCTGCTGCCTTACAGCTAATTTTTACACCAAGGACGTTCTGTTTTCATGGCTGTCTGTTACCAGGATCCTTCAATAAATTATGTGACAAAAGTTTTTTTATGATCCAGGGAAACACCCATTACAGTTTGGTACCAGTAGGCCTGAGGGTGTCCATTTGTGCCTAAGTAGATTTTCCGAGGTTGGTGCCCATTTAGACAGTGACTTTGGCTTATCTTGCCGTGGTAGGAAAAGTTTGGGAATGTCATTGGTAAATCAGCGTAGAAAACTGTGACTGTGTGTATCGTGTGGGAGTGTGTGTCCAGTGTGTGTGTGCGCCCCAGCCTTGTTTAGAAATGTCATAATTAATGATCTGTGGTGTTTTAAATGTACACATTCCTGAGCAGTCCACCTTGTAACGCCTGCATTCGTCCTGCCTCACGCTTCACCATGAACCTTGAGCCCCGGAAAGAATCATCAAGGCTTCATAACTGTCCATAACAAGCCATCAGAAATTACGCCATCTCTTCATGTGTTAATGTGTTTCTGTCTGTGTCCCCTGTCTGTCTGGTTCTCTCTTTAGAACGTTTTTGACATGTTGAGTCTTGTAGAATGATGTTTTTACATTTCAGTTTGTCGTAGCCAAGATGTTTACAGAAATCCTCTCTCTCTCTCTCTCTCTCTCTCTCTCTCTCTCATTTACTCTGTGTGTGTGTGAGACTTCATGGTGAAACATCACAGCTAAAGAAAGCCATATCCAGCAGGCCTCTAAATTTAGCGCTAAATGCAGCCATCTTATCACAGATTGCTGTTTTTAACCTTGCTGTAGCATTGCCACGCTACGTCAGTGCTGCCGTCTTTGTCTTCCATCTAAACCATGTTGTCAGAGATAAACGCACCTTATATGTCTACTTCCCCTCGTGAATCATTTTCATCAGCCTGATGTGACTGTATATTTGAGCTCCCCCTATTTTACGAGCTCTGTATGTGACAGTGAAAAGTGGAGGAACAAGAATCTGGGTGCTTTGTCGTGTTCTGACCTGTAATGGCTGAGACAACATTAAGGTAAGCCTGCCAGGCATTTTGCTCTGTGACCTCTGGACCTGATTTCTCGTTGGTGGTTATACATACCTGATACCATTCATGATTTTTGTTCATTAGAAACACTGACCACCAAAATAACACTGAAGATGTTAAGGCTTATGTCAGTGGAAGAGCCCTGAGTTAGGATGTTGATTTAAATGCATGTCTTTAAAAACAGGGAACATTTGGGCACATTTTTGATTGTCATATAGATGCTTACACAGTCACACCCTTAGTGGATAACATATGCAACGTAACACAACATTTTTGTACCAAAACTTTTAGCTAGCTAGTGAGCTTCTTGGCTAGAAGAAAGTTAACACAAGTAAAAAGCTGCAAATTTGGAGAGATGAGGCGGGAACATTCCTTGTGATTAAGATTTCAAGAAATAAATATCATGATGAAGATTGTAGGAGTTAGCTTAGGTGCTGTCCTCAGGTTTTTCACTTTGCTGAATAATGGAGTAATGGTGACAGGCTGAGTGCAGCGCTGGCAGGCTGGAACCTGCTTTAGCTTCCCCGGACGCATGTACGATGAGGGTTGTATCTTTGAGGATTAAACAGATAAGAATCTTTTTTGGGGGACATTAAACAAATAAAATTGAAAGAATTATCCTCGTTAAATGAAACTCTTAGATTAAGTTGAAATATTCTTTGAATTCACAGGAAACGCGTCATTAGTATGCCTCTTTTCTGTCGACCTCTGCAGCGTTCTCTGTGGAGTTTCCATGTTCCCCCCATGTCTTTGTGGGTTTCCTCCGGGTGCGCCAGTTTCCCCCTCTACCAAAAACATGTATGTTAAGCTAATCACTTCTGTCATTGTCCCTGACCAAGGCAAAGGAGGAAGATCTGGGGTTGGTCCCCGGGCGCTGTTGTGTATGTGTGTTTGCTTGTGCATGTGTGTTGGCTGCCCACTGCTCCTCATTGAGGATGGGTAAAAGGAAGGGGCTCAATAAATATTCTCTCTTCCTCTATTTGTAGATAAGTTTCATTCATTTATTAGTGTTAAAGATAATGCAGAATTATTAGTTTAAAATATTCTCAACAAATTGAATTTTGAATTTGAAAAGTAATATTGAAGATTTTGAAATAAGAAAGAATGAGACAATGCATGTGAAGAAGACAGCAAAACTTTGCTGAGCAAATCAGTTTAAGATTTGTTAGACGGATCGGCTACAGTAGACTTCATGGAATTATGAAAGACTGGAGTAATGGAGATTTTTCTTTTTTTTTTTTTACTCATACTGGGCTCATTGCTGGGCATTGCTGGGCAAGAATTTCCCAGTTTGGGATCAGTAAAGTAAATCTTATATTATCATACATTCAGATTTATACTGGAGATCACTGCTGTCAATTGATAATAAATTTATGATTGACTGCATCCACCTGACTCAGGATCTTGAACTGTAATTTAATGAGCAGTAAAGGGGAGCGTAAGAACAGATGCAGGTCGAGAATAGAAGAGAAATTTGAATGCGTAATGTTTTTCTCATATATATAATAAACGTTCAGTACATCATGCTTTAACCCAGACAGGAAACCCCAGTTGGTACCCAAAAAAAAAAAAAAAAAAAGCAGCAGCAGATCGTAGGTAAATTCTGCCCCCTGTCAGCACGCTGATAAGAGCCAAATTCAGCCTTGACTACTGTCTGGAATAAAAGGCTGGACAGCATCAAGTCAAGTCTTATGCTTTCAGCATACAGTTGGTACAATTGGAGTGAGAATCAGAGGAGTGAGTTTGTTTGACCTCTGATTACAGCAGCACAATGCCGTCTCCAATTAGATTTCCATGGCCCACTTGGTGTCAGGGCCTGACTGTTCTCCTGTATATTAAACGGAGCCAAAATTGAAGCTGTGCTGCTCGGACTGCATATTTGCGTCAGGTTTCATTACTCCAGTCCCCCCACACTCTCTTAACATTTTAACACCATAATCACATTAAAATCTGCTGACCAAGATTATTATGATTGTATTTACTGAAGTGCGAGCGACACTGTGGCTTGGTGGTTGGCAGTAGCAGGTCTCTCCAGCTCATTTGCTGTTTGCACATATGTCCAAAATCGGCAGTCATAAGTTGTTGCATGTGATATGTTCACAAGTGGCTCTGTGTGACCGAGGACACTGACAAAATTCAGATAGCTGCAATGGCCAACAGGATTCCATACTGTAAATTGGACCTTGACCGATATTGATCCAAAATGGATTGGCTTGGATTGGGTATTGGTGAGACAAAACTGTAAGCATCTGATCTGATCCATTCCATCCAAGTGCCATTAGCAAAGTCCGATGTGAGTTCTTTGGACTTTTATTTTAGTCGGCACAAATATATTTCATTCTCCTTTTTCTTTTTTTTTAAAGAAACTTTTTTCCAAGCAGTATGTTTGCAAATGAAAAAGACTTCAGTCGTGCACTCGGTATCTGTATCAGGAGGGAAAATAGGCTATTGTACATACTTGGCACGAACAAAATATTCCAAAGGTCTTGGAACCAGCGTGTCTGAAAATAGTCCAGTTAAAAGAAGAGCTGCTAATAAGTTTATTGGAACAAATAACCTGTTCATCTTTTGCCTCATCTTTGTCGTACACGTGCTAGCTAACAAAAAAGCAAGAAAATGAAACCATCTTTTGAAAATACATTTAATAGCTTGCTGAAATACAAATAAAAAATATTTTTGATGGTTTTGTTATGACAACTGTTAAAAAGGAATCCTATTCTCACATTTTTTTTCACTCACTGAAAAAAATATTGCAAAGAAAAATGCATTACAGATTTTAAAAAATAATGATAAATCTTCATTAAAAATAAATTCTTGTCAAAGCTTACAAAAAGCCGCAACATCAATGGGTTTAATTAAGAAAACCCCAAAAAATACTGACAGGTCAGTTTAAGAACAACAGTGAGCATGGAGTTACAAGTATTATGACTAATATGGATTCTTGAATTTTCTGACGAGCCCAGCATTTAAGTGAAGAGAAGGAGCTTACAAACTTTAACAGTGTGGGGAAGAGTTCCTCATTTTCTTTTTTGTTTTTTATGGTCACCAGCTGTATATCCCTGTCTGACTGTGGGCCTATCTGCCTACAGCGCCCCTCTGGTTAAAATGTGTGATGCCTGTTTGGGGATTTAAAAATACTTAAACGTTTTATACTCAGAGTTGAAATATTTTCATTTGTCACTTCTTTATTTATTGTCGATAATGCCGACTATTTGTTGCAGCTCTACTTGAGGGATACCTTTGTCTTCATTCAACAACCCGCTTTTTGCATTTTGTTGAATGTGCAGATTTCTCTTCATTACCAATCACGCTATCCTATAGTAGGGAAACACTGCACAAATTGGTTTTAAGCAGGTAGTGTCGTTCATCATAGGTTAACGAGTCTTAAACAGACCATCGTGTCATGTCTCTTGTACCTGGTCGTTTCTTTCTGTTTGATGTTGTTTGTGAGTGTGTAGCACGTAACAGAAAGTTCATTTAAGTTGTGTAATGCGGCAGAGTGATGGTATGACTTCGCAAACTCTAAACCTCCTGACTTAACACTGGCCACATGATCATGCAGTCACTACATTTAATCTGGATTCAACAGAAACTGTGGATCTAAAATAAGATCCTAGCTGGCATTCAACAAGGTTGAGTCTGGTTATATGGTGTTTTCTTTGTTATGCTTTTAATTGTCTGTCTGTTAGCAGATTTGACAGATTTGAAAATTTCATTTAAATGTTGGTATCCACCGGTTTGATTTTGACACTGTAATAACAACTTTTTATATTTATTCCTATAATGTTTGAATTGTATGTCACAAAATCAAAATTCCTGTTTCCTAGAATTCCCTGAGTCCATCTAGGTTGCACCTGTTTTGGACAAACCATTTTGATTTTTTTTTTCCTCCTATTTTTAAACTTTTTTTTTTTTTAATTATTATTATTTTTACTCTTTAAACGTCACCTGTAGAATGTCAGAACCCAGCCAGAGTAAAGTCTTTGTTTTTGTTTTTTTATATTGTTACCTGTTTTGATATAATTGGCTGCTCAAGTTGAGTGGCGAGGCTATTGTATCTAACCTTGGTGAACATGTGATCTGACTACTAATGCAAGAAATGAAACCACCCGATGCGGCTATAACAACAACAGTAAACTTTAGATGATTAATTGGACCTTTGTGGAGTTGTTTTTCGCTCTGCCTTGATTTTCAACTTCTGGATTCCCAAACAGAATGGTGTTTCAAGTTATGTTTGATAAATGTGTTCAGCATTTTCCTGTGAGCCTTGACAGTCAATCATCTCTATGTTTCCCTAGATCTCTGAGAGAATGCTGTGCAGATGAACATGCAGGATGTTGGAAGGAAAAATTATATGGGGCAGGAAGTGAGCACTGTTTAATCAGCCAATGGCAGCACTTTGGAGGCGGGCACTTACAAGTGAAATGTTATTGAAAAAGAAATTGGACAAGCTATTTTTGGTACCAGAGTGACATTGTGCTATTGGTTCACATCCTGACTCCACCAGTTTGGGGGACTCCTTAGAATAAAATTATGAATTCTACTTATTTTTCTTTGTTGCTCAGAGATTTGCTGCACTGCATGGTGTCAAGACTATACAGATAACATTGTTTTTTTTAGTACTTTATTGATCCCCTTGGGGAAAGTAATTGTCTGCACTTTTACCCATCCTCAAATGAGGAGCAGTGGGCAGCCAACACATGCAAACACACACACACACACAACAGCGCCCGGGGACCAACTCCAGATCTTCTACCTTACCAACGGCAGGAGTGATTAACCTAACGTAAATGTTTTTGTGGGTGGGAGAAACCGGAGCACCCGGAGGAAACCCACGCAGGCACATGCAAACTCCACACAGAAAGGTGCAGAGTTTGACCCAGGGATTCGAACCCACGACCTTCTTGCTGGGAGGCAACAGTGCTAACTACCACGCCACCGTGCCGGCTAAAGGCTCGTGTACTGTTGGGGTTCAAATCTCTGAGCCGCCGGCTTATCCTGTAAGCTAACAATGGCTGTTGAATAGTGGGCAATGTTGGAGTTAACAACTGTGAAGAAATCACACTAATGAGTCATAGGTTTCCACAGTGCCCGCAAAATTAAAGGTCACATACTTAGACGGGGTGCAAATGGCGATAACGCTACAAGAAAAATGTAAACATCCGGAGCTGTCAGCTGGTTCCAGCTGTTGTTTCTCTGCAGGATGCAGTCCGAGGAGCTGTGTGGAATGCTGGGAAACGATAGCAGTCCCTGACCAATGTCCCTGCAAATAACAGAAACATGGAAAGATACAGTGTTTTGATATTCATGATAAATGAATCGTACAATCAATCAAGAAAGGTGTGGAGACTTGAGTTGCACAATTCATCAAATTCAAAATTGTAATTTGGCCAGGTGAGTACTAAATTATAAGATGCAGTGATTTCTAATAACCTTACAGCTCGAAGGATATCACTGCCCATGTTTCAGCAAGTTACAACTCATTTAAAATAACAGTGCTTAGGTGGGGGGACGGGACATTTTCAACTTGAGGGTGGATTTTATCTCCTGAAGGGTTCAGGCTACAGGGCTCAAAAAATTTGCTGTATTCAAATACTCATCGCAATTGGGCCACATTTCAATTCTAAATCTGAGGAAGTTGTGATTTATTTAAACAAATAACAATGTGTGGTGCTCCCAATTATGGCAGTGGTGGCAAACTGGTTTCACTACAGCTCAATAATCTGTGTTTTGCAGTTAGAAACCGTCCTGAAAGTGCTGTCTGCATCACAGGTGACCTAAATAATTTAACATAACTGATAACTAAAGTTGTCCATTGACGCCAGGCATACTGTGTGTTCGCTTCGGCTTGGCATGCTCTTAAACGTATTTTGGAGTTCCTCCTGTGATTCTGGTTCAGAAACTCTCACTGCTTCTTGCAAAACAACCACTGCCTGCTTGACCACAGCAGAGCTGCTGTCCATGCATCATGAGCAGCTGGTGATTTGTTCTGCGGCAGTTTACAGTCAGCTTGTGCTCAGTGAAGTAAGTTCCTCATTGGCATTGGACGCAGCCACAGGGCTCTTAGCTGCTTATTTTCTCGATTACGTCAGGTGAAAATATTATTTTCAGTGCCTCACACTGATGCCTGTCTGTCTGCACCTACGTTCACCATTTGAAAATAGGGACCAAATATTAGGTAACAAGCAGGGATGTCATTGTACAAGAAAACCCGGTAGGGGAAATTCAAAGTGAAGCCTAGTTTGTCTCCACATTGATTTTCCTCTACCAAGGTTTCTTCTTCCTTTTGTCCTTCAATGGTCATGTTTCATTTGTCTTTGTGTTTCGTGATATTGTTTTGTTTTCATGACATCTTGTTAGACAACCAGTTAGGCTAGATTCATATAAAATATGACGTATATCAAACACAAATTAGCTTGCGGCCACTGCTGATATTGTCCTCTCGTTGGAGGTACCACAAAAAAGCGCAAATATTTCTGTTTTTGGTTTTTTTTGTTTTTTATTTCAAATATTGTATAATAATCTAAAATTGCAAACAGCAGTTAACATCCATTTTTACATGATAAATTTTTAACACTTGCTGCAAATCTTTTTCTTTACTCTTCAATAACTTATTGAAACCTTCTACTGAACATACAGATGAAATAGATTTGTCCTCTGTTTCTAGCCAGACACCTGGTAGCACTTCTGCCTATTTTCTTATTTAAATCTTGCACTGAACTAACACATATAATCCCTGAAAAACATTTGTACATTTGTACATTACTATTTCTGCTCATATTTTAAGTAAAAAAAATGCAAAAGCTGTTTTGGTGCAAATGTTTTTCCTTGAATCTTAGTAGCTTTTTATATCTTGCAATGAACTAACAAATAAAATCCCTGAAATCAAACAGAAGTATACATTTGTATACATGTACCCATTTTTAACAGGTAGTGCAGCTACGTTTTACCTTTAAGTACCTTATTTAAAACTTGTACTGTAATACCAAATGCAATTCCTGAATCCATTTGTGCTTTATTTCTTGCTAGACACCTGACAGCACTTCTGCAGGTATTTTTTTCATATTCTTTAGTGAATGGCTTTCCCACTTTGGTGATTCATTCACTTACTTGCTTCTACTACAGCATCGTTGACTTTCCCGACTTTTTGAAAAAGACCTCGCTGAGTTGTTGGTCGTCTCTGTAGCTGTGGGGCGAAAGTTATTTTTACAGGCCTATTTTACAGGCTGGTTTGTTCTTGACCGACAGAAGGAAGGAAGTCATGCTGGTTCCACAGACACTCAACATGGTCACATTTGCTTTGTATAAAAAAATTACTTTTGATATCCAAATGTTCATGGCATAGCTGCCACTAACAGCAGTCCTTCATGTCCTCCATGTGTTCACAGATGCAGCAGCTGTTTTATGAGAACTACGAACCCAACAAGAAGGGGTACATTCGAGACCTCCATAACAGCAAAATACATCGTGCTATTACACTCCATCCCAACAAAAATCCTCCATACCAATACCGCCTACACAGCTACATGCTCAGCCGCAAGATTGCTGAATTGCGACATCGCACCATTCAGCTCCACCGAGAAATTGTCCAGATGGGGCGCTATGGAGCAGCTGAGCCGAGTCGAGAGGACCTGCAGCTTGGCATGCCGCCCTCATTTATGCGCTATCACCCACGACAAAGGGAGGAGGTCCTGGAGTGGGAGTTCCTGACTGGGAAATATCTCTTTTCTTCATCTGATGGTCAACCTCCCCGCCGAGGCATGGATTCCTCCCAGAGGCAAGCACTGGATGACATCATCATGCAAGTAATGGAGATGATCAATGCCAACGCCAAAACTCGAGGTCGGGTCATCGATTTCAAAGAAATCCAGTATGGCTACCGTAGGGTTAACCCCTTGTATGGGGCTGAATATGTCCTGGATTTGCTGCTGCTGTACAAGAAACACAAAGGAAAGACCATGACAGTTCCTGTGAGGAGGCATGCCTACCTGCAGCAGACCTTCAGCCAGATCCAGTTTAGAGAAGAGGAAGAGATGGATGCCAGGGCACTGGCCAGCCACATCAACAAGGAGTCAGACTCCCTTTCTTTCCTTTCCAACTCCCTCAAGATGCTGGTGCCCTTCAAGCTCGCCCCCTCTGAACAGGAGCAGAGGGAACCCAAAGAGAACAAAGTCAATATCCTGGTACCTCTGTCAGGAAGATACGACATTTTTGTGCGCTTCATGTCCAACTTTGAACGAGTGTGTCTGATCCCTAACCAGAATGTCAAGCTACTGATCCTGCTCTTCAGCACGGACAACAACACCGAGCGGGTCAAGCAGGTGGAGCTGATGAGGGAGTACCACATGAAGTATCCCCGAGCTGAGATGGAGATCAAACCTGTGGCTGGCTCCTTCTCCAGGGCTCTTGCTTTGGAAGTGGGCTCCTCCCACTTCTCCAACAATTCGCTGCTCTTCTACTGTGACGTGGACCTGCTCTTCACCACCGACTTCCTCAAGCGATGTCGGGCGAATACAGTCCTGGGGGAGCAGAGTTACTTCCCCATCATCTTTAGCCAGTATGATCCCAAGGTGGTATACGCTGGAAAGGTGCCCAGCAACAACCACTATGTCTTCACCTCCAAGACAGGCCTGTGGCGGCATTACGGCTTTGGGATCGTCTGTGTCTACAAGGCAGACTTGGTCAGGGCCGGAGGCTTTGATACCTCTATACAGGGGTGGGGACTGGAGGATGTGGACCTCTTTAATAAATTTGTCCAGTCAGGGATTAAATTGTTCCGAAGCACAGACACGGGCATTGTGCATGTCCACCACCCGGTCATATGTGACCCCAATCTGGAGGCCAAGCAATATAAGATGTGCCTTGGCTCCAAGGCCTCGTCTCACGGGTCCACCCAGCAGCTGGCTGAACTCTGGCTGGAGAAGAACGACCATGGCTTCAGAAGACTGGCCAGCAATAACGGATCGGTTAGGACAGCGTGAGGATCTGCGCCATTTCACGGCCTAATTTATTTTTTACTGCAAATGTCTTTTTTAATGACGCTACACAAACTCTGATGAACAGTTTGCTGAAGCTGTATGGACCCATTCTCAGTCCTTTTTTTCAGAGTGAAATTTTCTTTTATGAGCGTGACTGTGGAAAGAAAAAACTCAGTGCAGTGCAGAGAGAGAAAGAGAAAGACTTCACGTTACCTGTTACTAACGTGTACCTCATTCAAGTACACCATCATGCTCATTAAGTCTAATAATGCAGGAGCAACTAAACTCTTTATCGTGAATGTTTACAAAACTGATTAAAAAAAAAAAAAAAATCAAAGAGTTGACTAAAAATCACAAATATTTTAATTACTTTTTAGATTGTTTTGATTTCCAAGGTTTTTTTGTTTATTGATTTGATATTTCAACATAACACTGTTATTGCTCTACCAGGATTTAGTATTTTCCTTACTATTAATTTCTGTGAAGCCAACTGCTGGATTTGATATCTGCAATTCATCTTTTGCTGTCTAATTTATTGAATTTGCAGGCTCCGTTTTCTACCCTGATAGTTGAAATAAGTATATCAGCGAGATTGTTTCACCAACACATACACGGGATTGTTTGTTTCTCTGTTTTGTTTCTTAAGGTAGTAATCCTTCACTTTGTTTTAAAAAATCTAAATCAATTTTTTTTTAATTTCAGTTTTCCAATCACATGTCTATGTAGGATTTTTCATAAATGGTGTTTGACCTGATATTCTGCATTCAGTCCAGTGTCACATGACAATGCGGTGAACCTTTAGTGACATATGGAAGAGTTACAAACACCCCTCCCACTAGGAGGACACTGTTTGGACAAACAAACAGAAAAAGACAATGAAAAAAACACATTGGAAAATAGAGAGAAAACTGGGCAAGTACAAGAAAACATCAGGACATCTACAGAAAGACATCAAGACAAGGACAGAAAGACACAGTTGGTCAACAGTCAGTCAGCCTGCAGATTGGCTCTTCCTCACAAGAACATTCTTCTCCCACTTGTTTTTTTCCCTCTTTAGTTGTCTGTCAATCCTTACTCACAATCCACTAACACCCAACTGCATTGCGGATTATGGATGTGTACTCCTAACGTTATCACTTTGATTTGTCTGGGAATGTCAACCAGTGACATCAGCTTACTTACTGACAGTTATATTTCCATGGAATTATGTGAGTGGTTGTTCATCAACCTGCTGTTGTTACCCCGGACTAACGCTAGAGGTGAGTCACAAGTGGAAAATAATGCTAAACTAAGGATTATCACTTTAACCTCATTATCGCCAAAGAGTTTTGCTCGGTTTGTGTCTGCGTCTGTCTGTGTCTGTCCGTGTGCATCCGTGTGTGTCTGTGTTTCTGACCGTGCACACGCAGAGAGAATGAACACCAGTTTCCAAACCTGTCTGAAGGCATGATGACGGGGCGCATCATCAGGTTTGGAAACCGGTGTTCTCCGGTGACTTATCACTCTCTTTTTGTACGACTCTTTGTTGTGTTGAAGTGGAAAGCGCTGTGGCTGGTCCCAGGCTCTGGTGCCGTGTCTTCAGTAAAGTTAGAGCAGAGTTTGGTGTGTTTGCAGATATTTCATCATGGTGTTGTGCTGAATGTCGCACCACTATATAAACTCTTGCTGAAACACCATCAACGACTGTGGTTATCAATAATGTACTTTTTTGGTAAATTCTTTTCTTTGACTCTGCTCTGTCCAACTGGGAAAGATTTTATATTTAAGAAGAAATAAAACTGGGAAAAACTATCAGTGCTTTGGGTTTTCTGTCTGTTACTAGTATACCGCCAAAGGTTATTGCCCCATTTCACTGAAACTGCCTCTGCAGGTTGGACAGGTTAAAAACTCAGTGTGAAGGTGGTGCTGTGGTCATTACATTCATGTCTAACTTTTCAATCATAAGTCATAGAATTTGTTTTTTTTCCCAGCATTTTTTTCTTACAATGTAGGCTTAATGGTCAAGGTTTTAATGTGGAGAAGATGTTGTGCAGAAGAGTTAGAAGCATTTAGTGTAAATCTGCTGCTGATGTTGTCCTGGAGGTCAGGAACCCCATGCAGGTACAGTAAAACAGGGCCTCAATGCAATTGCGGGGATAAGTCAATCCTGTGGCTTTGTATCTGATACAAAGTTGTTAAGAGCTGAATTCTGAGCCCCGAAGATATCATTTGACAGCCACTTTTAAAGCATTAACACCCCCCCACCCCCGGCTGTCCAGGACCATCAATTTTATTACAGAATAACAGCATGGTTTTAAAAACAATTTTAATCAATATAGTGTACAAGGTTACATTTCATTATATGTTAGTTTACCCTTATATGATGTAGTAATGCATTCAAAGTTTGTTTTCATGGAAGAAGAGAGGAAAGCTCAGCACATTTCTGTCCAATCAACAGCTTCATGCCGTACAGTTAAGGCATCTAAGATGTTCTGTCAATTTAAAAACGATGATACTGCACATCATCTTTCAGCTTCCATATTGAACACATGGAAGGAAAGAGGCAAAAACGTGTTGATTATAATGTATTTCCAAAACTAAAAAAGAACAAGTTGCGCAATTTTAATCTACTGATTTTGTTGAATGGAATGGCAGATTGTAATGGATGATTATGTATTACATGGATTGTAAAGGTGAATGGTGACATTCCTGTTTGAGGCTCAGGGTCGATCTATCATCAAAGTATGGATCAGCTGTTGTATCATTATGCTTACATTTGGAATTCAGTAAGGACGGTGTCTGCCAGGGGTGTGAGGGACCCCTTTGCGTTTGAATACACACACGGAAACTGTGGGGCCTCTGTGACCTTTCACCTTCCAAATGATACAAACTGAATGAGTGACTTCAGCCAGCAGACTATGTACATGTGTGGGTGGGATTTGTGTGACTGTGTTTGACATTGTTTTAGTTCTGCTCCTTTTGATTCATTTAAGAAAATATATTTTTATTATGTAACAAAAATGCAAAATATATTTACCTAAGATTCCAAAAAGACAAAAAAAATTTGTTTTTCATATTTTTTCCCAAACTGATAGAGAAACAGAATACAAGATACCCTCTCCTTGCCCCACACAACCCACAAAAAAGGGAATGGAAAAAGAAAGAAGGGATGAAGTGAAAGGAAACTCCCCAAGTGCTGAGAAACAGCAATGTCTCAAAATGTTCCGCAGTGACTGCAAGCGCCCGCTCTCAATTGAAACAATTAATGGACAATTTGCAATGATCATCCATCGATATGAAGGAACC
>OMNV01013734.1:28941-44007 GCA_900303265.1 Brotula barbata
CCCATGTCATTCTCTGTTGTACCTGCATTAAGATTACGCTCTTGAAGTTTGTCAACAATAGAAAAGGAGAGTCCTATCTGACATTGAAAATAGAAAGGAAGATAGTGGAGCAGATAATTATCTGATTAATTATAACAACAAATATACTGTTAGCTATTTGGTCCATCCAGCTAGTGTTGGACTAATGGTGTTTTTTGTTTTTGTTCACCACCCTGCTAGTGTAGCTGGAGACTCCAGCCTGTGGGTCGGGTCCAGCTCCGCTGACTGTCAACACTATAATAACTAGTGTTTCAGTGATGGTGTTTATACTTTCGCATTGTTCTGTACCTAGTTGTTCTGTTAGCTCATGATCTGGGCTGGAGACTCCAACCCGGATTATTATTCCTTATATTTATACTGTTATTCATGTTTGTATTTTGAAAATTACAGGGTTTTCATTGTTTTTTATACTTGGTGTTAGGGTTAGAGATATGTTTTTGAAAATTTAAGAATTTCACGACGTAAATGTTTTGAATGAAAAATAGCATAGATATTGTACTTTTGTGGTTTGTGTAAAATTACTCGTGAAATAATTGATTGCTCTACATTTTCCGCCTAGGGCCCCCATAGACTCTAGAATCGCCTCTCACTCTTAGTCTGAGAGTTTGTTTGATTTTCGATGATTTGTTTTCTTGCTGTCTTTTTGCATGCTAAGGTAAGTCAGTTACTTTATAGATTATCTGTTTGCGACTATTTGTGTCTACTGTGGCAGCATGGCGTCCACCGAGTCACTGTCCTTCTCAATCCAATATGGAGTGCGTGTTATGGCAGACCAGAGTGTCAGATGTTTCTGAACTGAAGATGAAGTGATCGGCTTCTCTCAAGCTGCCACAGAGTGTTTTCATTAGCGGACTTGCTGCCATTCCCCAGGGCAAACTGATCTGAAAACAATTTGGGAGGCTCCCTGCCAGGATCTGGGTGTGTTTTAAGTGATCTCAGACTGTGGAAGTTTCCTTAATCTTGATTTAATCTGTTGAAACATGCCCTCCACATCCTCCCCCAGGTACACCAGTGTGGGAGCTCATCACTTACTGTATGTTGGCATTAAGTGTTTCCCAGTGCTGCTTCAAGCTCAGTAGGACTGGCTCTGCCTGTCCTCTCATTTGGGAGCCACATGGTCTTGGCACAAACCTAAGTGAGGAACAGGCTGAACTCAGATGGATCTGCTCAGACAAACAAAAGAGAGGAACAGAACATTGAAAACCATGCTTACTTTTTTGGAAAAAAGTGAGATTGGAGACACCATCGAAACTGTCTGAAAATCCTGACATCAGAGAACTTTTTTTTTTGTCCAGCGGAAAATGTATGAACCACCAAAGATGGAGACATGTGGTTTTTGTGATTTTCAGGAAGTTTAACATGTTTACACAACAAAATCAGAATCAAGGAGTGCCGATAGTTAATGAAAGTGTGGATGAAGCTCTGTTCTTGGGATGTCTAAATCAGATTTATTTTATTTTTTTACTGAAACAAAGAGAAAGCAGACGCATGCACATATGAGTTTGCTTTTTAGTTTTTAGTTTTTGTGGAATATGTCACCTTAGAGTATTATTGTTCTAAAGCTGTGGTCACCCCTGGTCAGAGGGATGTTGGAGAACCCTGATCAGAGGACCTGACAGACCAGTTGGCTGAATATGAAGTCAATATTGAGAGCAATTTAAGCGAGCAATCAGATCTTGAAATCTATTAGAGCGAGCCAGGACAGGGAAGATATTTATATTTATATTTGAGTTGGGGTTAGGAAATCATGAACATCATGAAGGAAACGGTGACTTCACATGTTCCTCAAAATCTCAGTGCTGAGCAACGCGAAAAACCTAAATTTGTAGAACATATCTTCTGGTAATGGGCCAGGGCTGTGCTGTACCTTTTTGAGCTGTTCTTGTTTACTGCAGGAAGTTGTTTCCCATCCAAATACTTCAGTCAACTGAACATTCATATAGGAGAGCCAGTAGCAATGATTCACACTGACGGATTTCGTGCCAGTGGTTGTGGCTTTCAGACGATGACGACAATGCACTCTCTCTATTGGAATGGAATAAAAGAGTCACTGTGATGAAGTTGGGCATTTTAAAACACAGTCCAAACGTCTGATCCAGTCTAGGTGTATAAGGGAAACGGATACAAGGGCTGAACTCTGGACAAGGATTCAATCCAGAGAAATCAAGAAGATACAATGTATAGCAGTTGTATCCAGACAAAAAGTAAACTTAGCATTTATGATTTTAGACTGTATTAGAACACTGGATAATGAACACCAACACTGAAAACACCACACACACAAACACATGGAGAGGTGTGGGAATGATCAGTGTTGTTGAACTGTGTGTAACTGAGCTGAACAACAGACTCTTTGTGTTGATCTGTTGTTTATTTCATAAACAGCTCTCCTTCAGCCGCTCAGTCCTCCACGTTCACATCGTAAATCTGATTACTGGCTGGAATTGTTCATAACCGTAGCAACATAGTTTACGTAAAAGCTTTAATAATAAACAAACAGTAAGATTTATGGTAGCGAGTCGGTCAGTCTGGTGAGTGGAGGGTGGCATCTGGCATTGTCAATGAAGCATAAACCTTTTAATTTTAACAATCATTTTATTAACTTATAACAGACAATGAACAACACCATCACCACTACTACATTTACATTTTTTTTTCTTTAGCCGTGGATGTCTACAAGGAAAGCCAGAAAGTAAGTAAGTGTGTGGTGTGTGTGTGTGTGCGCGCGTGTGCACGTGTGCACGTGCGTACGTGTGTGCGCGCGGAAGTTCCAGATTGCCTAATCCTTTTGACTCCTAACTTGTTAATTCTGCTCTCCAAAGTCACCTGAGGTACTTCATTATTGCAGTTGGGTCAAATTATATGGGACAATTGTGGGATCCTTCTAATATCAACAAGCACATCTGGATGCCTGCTGAATATGAGCAGAATATATGAGCAGGGAATCTGGTTTCCCCTCCACCAAAAACAGAGGATTCCAAAGCTTAAAGAGTAAATGATACAGAAAAAAATATGCCCATAAGGGGTTAGCTGCAATCTTACTTGCATGCCTCAGGGTCCTAGGGGTATACAGGTCCTGGAGGATTGCAGTCGATCATGCCTGGCAGAGCAAATGATACGCTGCAGTCTGCTCTTGTCCTTGGCAGTGGCAGCAGCGTACCAGATGGTGATGGAGGAGGTGAGGATGGACCCGATGATGGCAGAAGTGCACCATCATAGTCTTTGGCAGGTCAGACTTCTTCAGCTGCCACGTGAAGTACATCATCTGCTGGGCTTTCTTGGTAAGGGAGCTAATGTTTAGCTCTCACTTCAGGTCTTTGGCAATACGTTTACATAGATGTTAAAACTGTGATTTAAGTGATAATTTTTCACTCACACTCACAGTCGGACAACATGTGTGCAAAAAGTGTAAGTTAGCCAACTGTCATTCAGTTAAATGAAGTGGTGAGGACAGAGGATTGTAGAGGCAAACACTGATTTCCATGTTTGTGCTGCAGACCCCATTTTTTGATGTCTTGTATGCAGCTGAGATTGTTATTGGTTCACACTTTGGATGCCATAGCTTTCATTTGAATTGTTTGTGGCATGGGTGTGGAACTGATGAATCAGGGAGAAGAGCGGTTTCACTCCTTTGTGTCCATGAAGCTATGATGTCACATGGAAACAGTCTACAGTGAAAAAATAATATACTTGCTGAGTCACAGCTAAATTATCTGTATTCCATCACATTACACGGTGCTTTCTCTCTGATGCGCAGCAGTATTTACTCTGTTTACTCATCAAAGAGCTCATTATCAGGTCACCACAACTTCCTGCCACATGGGTCACAGTGCTCTGGCAATTATTTCATTATCTGATCTCCAGCACACACAGAACTAATCAGAATGTATGTACACGAAATAAGGACAACGAAGTTTGAAAGTCCTGGTTTATAATCCAGCTCAGATCAAACGGTTGTTTACATGGTTTCCCTGTGTCAGTGTGGGTACGGGTTATTTTTCCCTTTCCTCCCACCTGCATACATTTGTGTCTCGGGCGAATTGGAATGTCTAAATTGCAAATGAGTTGTCTTCTTTCTCTTAGTGTTAGCCTTGATACACTGCCGACCAAAACAGGATGTACTGGCTTCTTGACCCATAAAGACAGGTCGGATAGGCTTCACCCCCCCTCCCCACTGACCCTGAAATCTTGAAGGATAGAAGTAAAATTGAATATAAAGAAAATGTACTCCTTTTTCTACTTGTGTTTTCATGTTATTGAAGGCATTTTCTACTTTTCTTCCCCCCTCTACTCCTCTTTGTCTCCTTCTTGTCTTCCTCATGTGACGGAGTAGTCATAGTAGTAACTGCTGTGGTTTTTCAGATGCGTTATTGGGTGAAGTAAAAGAGAAACTCAGAGATCAAGAACAAATTTGTAAACCTGTTCACCATTCTGCCTGTGGAGCCTTTACAGAAGAGAGCTGCATTTCAAAGCACTTTGAGTCTTTGCTTGTTTCCCTGTTGATATTATTTCACACCTCAGACTTTCTGTGGCACTGGGATTGTTTTTTGTTGTTTGTGTGTGTGAGTTTGTGTGCTTGGGACATTGTGGTGCATGGTGCTGCAGCTTAGGTGGGAATTGGACACAGCTGTGTCTAAATGTCATATCTACAGCTGACCCGGCAGCTGTAGATATTCTTCACAACCATGGTCCGGTACAGCACCTTCATTACTGCAGCTGCATGTTTATATCTGGTGATAAGTCAGCTGATCCCTTTTACCTAAACAACCCTGTTTGAGTCTGATGCCCACCTTGAACAAGTTTGAATTTATGCCAAGTATATGGACACAGCCCTCACTTTGATTGTTCAAGGACCGAATGGCTTGCAGATGTGGTCTGGCACCCCGTATCCCCGAAGTACCTCTCTCAGACAACCTTGGGGAACACGATCGTAAGCCTTCTTCAAATCCATAAAACACATGTAGATTTGGAGAAGGCTTATTATCATTGTTGTTATTATTGTTGTTGTTATAACTTGACTTCAGAATGCTGGTGTTGTTCCTAATCTTATAAACTCTAACTTGTACATTAATGAACAGTAAGATACAATAAAGATGTTTTTGTGATGACAGGGCAAAAACATGCCGTTTGCCTAATTACTGCTGGGACATGCTCCAGTCTCATCGCAACCCAGGAATAGATAAGCGGTATGGATAGATGGATGATTCTAAGAGAGCTGTAGGTTTTGGGTTCAGTTCAGGACAAAATAGATCCACGAACACAGATTTGCATTCAATGTGCTGATTTAGAACCAGAGTTCCTTGATGCAGTTTGCCAGTTAACTCACTTCTGCATGTCTTTTCCTCCCTCCTGTTGGCTGCAGCCCTGCTGACTAATCACAGCCTGCATATGCGCCTCCTCCTTCCTCCCTTACTCCTCCTCTCTCTCTCTTCTCTGCTAATGCTCTCTCCCCCCTCTTTCCTCTCCTCCTCCTTCCCTTTCTCTTCTTACCTCTCTTTCTTTTACTCTCTCTCCTCCCATCTCGTTTTCTCTCCCGCTTCCTCTCCTCTTGTCTCCCTCTCCGTCCCTCATCTGTCAGTAAATGAGTAGGATACATGTAATAGATTTAGACCTAGATTTAGGATGTATGAAGGAGTTTTCAATCCGTGGTCCACAGCCCCCTGGTACTCCCTGGTGGTATTGCAGGTGGTCAGTGACAATGACTTCAGAGATGACATTTTTATGCCAGAAATTGTTCAAATATTTTATTGTTTATTTATTCATTCTTATTTGACATTAATCAAATCCATCTAGGTAAAAATTTTCCAGATTTTCCACACTGACATACCTGAATGATAAACACAGGTCTATGCTGGAGACGGACAATGAGATGAGACTGTCTCTGTCCACCACCGGACTGATTGACAGATTGTGTCCAATTCACCACCACTAGAAATGCCACTGTTAGGTAAGACAATAATATGAACATGGATTAAGCTTTTACTCATGTAATTTTTTTTTATGGTTACATCTCTTTCACTAGAATGTCTTGACAAATTTCTAACTTTATGTGTTTTCAAAGACACTTGGTCACATGAAGAATATTTCTTCTATCTGCCGTAACTGAATGTAAAAATAAACTGCGGTGATGCATCGGTTGCTTTTAGTATGAATGAACAGCAGCACTCTATCTGTTGATCAAATTTGTTGGGATGTTTTATCAGACTTGATCAGCAGACTTGATCCTCTCTGCTGCCCTAAGAGGGCAGTAGAGCAAAGACAAAAAGCAGCAAAGATATTAATGCCTGTGACAGCTCTGTGATACAGCAGGCGTGTTCAAATTCTGCGTGTGTGACAAATCCAGTGAGCTCACGTAATGAAAATTGACGTTGAAATTGCCCATGAACAGAACTAAATCGGTATTAGAAGCCCAGTGGCTGCTCGTCAGTGGTCCAGACTGCTGTGGGCACGATGGCCTGAGCAGAGGTTAAATGAGAACAGGATTTATTCATATCAGTCAAACAGAAGAAGGAGTCTTTAAATGACAAGAGCATCATTCATGATATTTGCAGTGCCACCGTGTTGGCTGCTAAGTAAACCCTTGGCACTGAATCTGTCATCTGTTTACATGAGGCCTGCTGCTACTTCCAAGAAAATCACCGTCTATAGCATCTTTTCTTCCCCCACTTTGGATCAACTAGGGACAAAATATCAAATGCTAATGCAACAGAGAGATCATTCTGATGATCAATCTTTAATATCTATGAGATGAACCTTATATTAACATTCAGTATGTGTACATGATATGGATTACCACATCAAGATTTCTGGCCTTTGTTATGGATGTTAGGGGAAACACTGCAAACAACTTCAGTTGACATTTTCATTTTTTTGTCTATAAAATGTAACGTTATGTACGTAACTTATTGTCTGTGAGATGTGGGTCATGGCAGGAGCGGCAATGTTTTGTTTATCAACCTTGGTGCTGTCCTAAGTAACCCATTTTTATGTCATTAGCAGTAGACACTCAAAGAAGTCAAAGAAACAAATCACACAACATAAGTTACAATCACACTACTGCATCACTGCTGAGGAGCCGGAGGATGACAGACAAACATTACCTCCACCGAGAACATTATGTTTTTTGCGATGTCTGTTTGTCTCTTAGCAGAATATCTGAAATGTCTGAGTCCAACAGTTCAACATTTTGATAAAGGTCGGCATCATGGTGGTACTACAATAACCTTTTTCTTTCTTTTTGAGCTTTAATCATCCATATGCAAATAGCTCCACCTCTTCAGCCACGCCTCTTGGAAACACTCAACTGACTGGCCTTGCCTTTAGCTGCCCCTAGTCCTGCATAACAGGGCAGACAAACTGTTGCAAGGAATCAAATACAGGTCAACAGATTTACAAGCAATATCTCAGCTTCCTGCGCAGAAGCATGAAGCATGGAAGCTTTTTTGGTGTTCGAGCGTAGTGTCTTTGCAGCAGCTTAAGTTCTGGTTTTAGGCACTGTGCACAGCTTGAGCCTCAGGTCTTCCACCAAGCCTCTTCCCCCACCTATGTTGCCCAGATGTCAGCTCTCAGCGGCCCCCTGGTTAGAACACTGGCAGTCTGTCAGTGTGTATTCCCCCTCGGCTCACACTCCATAAAGCTGTGATTCTGCAGAACAGCTACCTTCTTTTCCTCATGTGGACCAGCTCCTCTTAGGACTTAGGACTTCCAGCTTTCTGCAGCCCCAGCCCCACTAGACTCACAGGCACCACTCCATGTTTTCCTTGTGAACGCCACATACAACAGTGTCCTTTGCCACCATGCTGACTCCACTAGGTCCCTGAGAGAAAGAGAGTGACAAGAGAGGCGGGAGAAAGATTGATTTGGATGGAAAAGAGGAATGTGGTGTGAAGGAAGAGCTAAATTTTGTGGCATATCTCCATGCACTCCATGCATGTGGATTCTTCCTGGATTCTTCTAGGAAGCAGTTTCCTGGAAAACCACGGAGGATACTGAGAGTACTGTTTGTGCCTAAGACTTGACGTCATGCACTGCCCTGACAATCACAGTAAGCCACCTTTACACACTTCATCAGCGCAGCACAACTTATTGAATTTAAATCAAAATTACAATAGGAAAATACGCAATCATTTAATTGATGATTTAGTCGTTGTTAATTCATTCATGTTTGGATGCATAAACGTTACACATCATAGAGCTTATCCCTCTAATTTGTGTGTACTATTAAAAAAAAAGAAGAAAAAAAAATACTCCAAAATATATAGACCGATTTTCCTAAAACTTAGTGGACAGGTTGAACACAAGCCGTGGAAGAATCAACGTGCATATTTACGAAACCCACCATGCATTTATTCTTTTTTTTGAGGCGCAGAACACTGATGATGTAAATTGGCACAGCTGTAGTCCAGTTAATTTGGAAAAAGAGACACTAACAAAGGCTCAGTTGCTGCACTACAGGGAGTGTAGCACTTCTTACTGTCATGAATCAATCTCCATTCCTTCCTCTAATTTTTTCATGTTCAAACATAAGGAGCATGACAAATGCATAACCTTATAGAATTATTCCAACCATGCAGTTTAACAAAAAGACTTCCATCATTTGGCAGGAGCAAAACCTGAAGAACGGAGAATTTCAATGATTTCCTCCTAAAAATATTTTTTACCACAAATTCTGAGTAATTACGGCCCATAGAATTCAAATTATTTTTACACTGTATTACTTTAGTCTATTTGTATCCATCCACACTGATGATATTTTCCTTCCTGGGCTATCAAATGAGAGCCCCTCTAGCACTGGTTTTGATAAAGATATGATTTTCGAAATGCAAAGAGGTTGTCTTTGTAGTCTGGGGTTTCATTTTTGTTGTTAAACACAAATAGTGTGATTTCAGGTTCACTTTATGCATTTCAGCCTCTCTCTGAGCTTTGTCATTACATTTTCCTGTACTATCTGTGATATGAGCCTCATGGTCTCATGAAAGGTTAGACACATTCAATAAAACTCTTTCCTGTAGTACTTACTGTGTATTTGAATGAAGCCCAGGCTAACAAACCCTGTCATGACCTGAGCTGTGACCTCCACATATTACAGGTGCACTGAGTAATAACTCCTTATTACGGGCCAGCCTTTATTGTAGGCTGCTAAAAGGCTGTGGCTCTTTGAGTAAGTTGACACAGGAGGCTTTGCTGCAGAACAGCAGCTGCTGACTGGTTTATAACAATAATTACTGAGTAGGACGACGTGATGAAGGATCCTGCTGAATCAAATGATGCTGAAAGACTCCAATCAAACCTGGGAAGGGGATTAAGCCAACTCAAACTCAATTTTTCTTAAACATAGTCATTGTGGCACATTTTTTAATTTCATATGTTCCTTGGATTGTCTTTGATAGTTCTGTCTGGGTCCATTACATACATATATACATACGTACGTACATACATACAGTACCAGGTTAGGTTGGTGCTCTAACCCTAACCCTACCCCTAACCCTAACCTCAGTGAGTTTGAGTGCGTCTCTGAACAACCACAACTTGACCACTTTCTGTAACATCTTATATGTAAATATACACTGCAAACATTATTCAGAAGGTTCTGTTATTAAAACTAAGTAGGTCTCAGTATTGATGTGTCAGCAGCAAATCATATCTGCATTAACAACCAAAAGTTGAAAATAATGTGTAAATGAACCTATACAGTGACTCTCAAGTTGCCATGTGTACTCCTTTTGCTTCAGTATTGGTTTTATATAAGGTTTAATTATTTTCAATTATTTCAATTGTGCAAGTAGGAAACAAGTCAGCGCTAATTAGCATTGTATTTAGCACTACCTTAGCTTGACCTAGAATGGATGTAGTAAGTAGAAATAATAAATATGTAAATGAGTAAATTTGCCTGTGTTAATGCATACATTGCTGTCACAAGTACAGAAATACAAAATGAAATATAAACCAACATGTGTTATGACTACAATTGGAATATTAACCAGAGGGAATCGAAGCTGTTGTCTAAGCTTCGAGTGTCACATACAACCTTGGTGTTTCTGCTCGGTAGGGTTCTATCACTGTGAAGAAGACTAGATTATCTTAGCTCCAGGTCAGGGACCGTCTTTGCATCGGCCACTTTGTTAAACAATCGAATACGGGTAATTGTAGAGAATTAAAAAGAAAGGAAATCAAGCAGTTGATTTGAATGAACTATTAATGACACATCATTGGTAATCTGTGTGGCTAAACCTTTTCAGAAGAATATTTTTCACAGTAATACCACTTGATAGAAAAGTTCTACTCCTCTATTATCCTTAGAGAAGACAAGAAAGTCAACCTGCCCAGCTACAGCCATAATCGTTGCTACAGGCCGACCTCTCACACCCTTAACACCTGGATTCCACCAGCAATACTTCAAAGTTACATAGGGTTTTGTAGTGGGGGTGTTGCTGGGTGCTATATGGTTATGAGACTCAGCAGCCATTAGAGATCATAAAACGCCTTTTCCCACCAAAGCTCTTACTTGTGTGTTAAACTCACAATCACATGTTTGCCTTCAGCAGGTAATAAGGGTAATTACATAGAAGCCCACTGAGCACTACCACATTATGAACAAAGTAAAAACGCTGGAGACCACCCACCTTCCCCTCTTCACATCCCTGTCCCTTGATTACAAAAAGACACATTTATCGTCTGGCCAAAATGCAAATATGTTACATGAACAAATGTTTGATGAATTTAATGAAAGTAAAAATGTTTTATAATCACATCGTTCTGCATTATTATGATCATGAGAGTAACATGGATGTTAGATTTAGATTATTTTAATCTAATTATAATTGTTATGTCCCACCATGCGTAATTTAATGTGCTGTGCCGGTGGCTGCTACTGGTGCTTCGAAGTCACTGGGTAATAACTTCCTGTGCGGGCTAGATCAAGTAGACGGGTGACAGGAATTTTTGTGAGCCCTAAGATACTACCTCTGTTTGTTGTTTTGACACCGAGCTAAGCAATGTCTGTAAGTAATTTCTGCTACATATAGCCGCATGACCTGCAAGCTGTTTGAGTCTGTGCTGGAGATTAAGTACATATTGTATGCTGTTGAGGTTACAATACTAGTTGCCAACGCTAATTGCTAATATGTCTGCTAATGGCTAGACTAAGCTAGCTTTCATTGCTGTAAGGGTAGCGCTTTACTTTGCTAATGTTAACGGGTCAGCAAAACTAGGCTATGGTGTTTGTCCTGTTATCCCAGTGATATTTAATTATTTAATGTTATGTTTGTATTTTGTTCACATTTTAACAAAAAGTTAATCTGAGTATCTTTTTAATTTCAACCGGCTGAATGACTGTGTACATAATCATAACACAACTAAAGAAAAAAAATATCCATAATCCTTGTACCTAATCCACCGTTTTAGTGATTACATTGGTTGGTGGAGTCTCCAGACGCAGCCAGCAGGAAAGCTAATAATTCAATTCAATTCAATTCCAGAATGAGGCACCAGCTAATCCAGGGGTGGGCAAATTTTTTGACTCATGGGCCACAATGGGTTCTAAAATTTGACAGAGGGGCTGGGCCAGGAGCAGATGGGTGGAGTGTTTGTGTGAACTAATATAAATGACATATAAAAGCCATTACATGAAAGGTTTTGGCCTTTAACAGGGAGCAAAGCATGAATATGCAAGGTTTATTGTACAAATTATTTTCCAAATGCATTTTTTTCACAACACAGTAGAGAAACTCACGTTTAATTTCAGTGGGAACAGTGTTGATGGTCTCCCTTTTTTGCAGCGCATCAAAGTCTGGAGTTAGTTTTGTTGTGGCAATTCTCAGGATAGACCTGAGATGTTGGTCAGTTATCTGTGACGGGCTTTGCTGACACACGTAGGTCGAGCCAAACAACGCCAGCATCTTCTGTGCCGTCCTCTGGAGGCTTGGCAAAAAACTTGCCTTGATACTTGACTCTTGAATCGCAGTTTGTCGGTGAAATTTTTTTTGCTGAGTCTGTAAATTAGCCGTCAACCTCTGAGCAGTAGCCGCCCGTTCTTGCGTTGACTGCTTGCTAGCGTAGTTAGCATTCTTCGTGGCAAAGTGACGGCTGATATTGTATTCTTTGAAAACAGCAACAGTTTCTTGGCATATCAGACATACAGCCGTTGGTTGGACTTCAGTGGAAAAATGTTTCGTTGTCCACTCCTTATTAAACACTCAGCACTCCGTGTCCACCTTTCTTTTCATCCGCTCATTTTTACAGAAGGGCTCAAAGGGCAAAGCGAAAAAGTGAAGTAGAGAGTAATATGCCAAACAAAGGTCAATGTGTTTGGAGTGTGTTTGGGAAACGCGGGCATTGCAGGGAAAAGGCAAAATGAATGAGGTTTAATAATAACATAATATAATATAATTTGGAGAAGTTCGGGCCGGATTAAAGCCTAACGGGCCGTAGTTTGCCCATGTCTGAGCTAATCCGTATCCATTTGTTATGGTCCTGAGAGGCTGCAGTACACCCAAGGCTTTCTCTTCTAAGCCACCCTAATTTATCCACTGTGAATACTTTTGCGGTACTTTCGAATCCTCCCAGCCAGCATGTTACTGACTCGGGCTGTCCCCGTGTGGCCCCCCGAAATTTAATCACTGGGAACAAGGGCCAGAGCGTCAGCCCTCCACACATGAACAGTTGACCTTTGATTGCCCTTTGTTTTCCTTTTTGTTTATGTTGATGGTGGCAAATGGGCTTTGCTGCAAGTCTATGACAATTGGTTGCCGTCAATAAGTTGTTGACGGTTCCGAATGGCGGTAAGTTCTTTGGTTTCATCCAGTGTATCGTAAGGAGGAAAAAGAGGGACCTGTTTCTTTCTCTGAGCACTCGATTTGTGGATGTTTGTCAGGATATGAAGACATTTGTAAAACATTATAAGACTAACATTTGGCAAACAGATTCCAACTTCATGTTTATTCAATTATGTGCATACTGTTATTACATATGTGTGGGGATGGTTATTTACCAGATCACTGTATAGCTTTTTAGTTTGGATCCAAGTGTTTTTTTTTAAATTGTTTTTAAATCTTCTTAAAAATGAAATGACAGCAGTACTTTAAGATCTGGTCAGATTATGTACAGTATTTGTGACAGTTGGTGTGGTTTTAGGTTGCTTGTGTGTTTGACATATCATTTTACATGGCGGTGCAGTCTAAGTGGTAATTGGATATAGCTGTGTCTAATTTACAGCTTTTTTCTGTTTCTGTTCACACTGGAGCACCATGATGCTGCACAGGCATCAAAGCAGGTCACAGTTTCAAGATTTTTTTGCATGAATGCTAGGTGTGTGAAAGGATGCAGTTGTTAAAATGTTTACAAAAAACCTCTTGAACTATTTGGTTACATTTGTATGTAGGTAACCTGTATCTGTGCTAAGAGTGCTCTGCTTGTTAACA
Organism: Brotula barbata; assembly: GCA_900303265.1. Lineage (NCBI taxonomy): Eukaryota > Metazoa > Chordata > Actinopteri > Ophidiiformes > Ophidiidae > Brotula > Brotula barbata. The sequence goes on from OMNV01013734.1 coordinate 42,399, forward strand.
CTAATTTTTTTCATCTTTTTTATTATAATGTAACACCCAATGGTCACATATACTCCTCCTTTTCTTCGGATGAACTTTTGAATTATTTTAATCCCACCCCTCGTTCTCCTCTCTCGCTCCTCTTCCACCTTTTCTTTCTCTCCCTACCCCACTCTCTCGCTCTTCTCTCTCTTTCTCTCACTTGCCGCTGTCGCTCGCTTTGCTCTTTCTGTCACTGTCACGTTCATTCTCACTTGCTCTTCTCCGTCTCTCCTGCTCACCCTCGGTGGTGTGTCTTAGGTGGTAGGGTGATCACCTAGTGATCGAAGGGTTGCAGCTTCGATCCCCGACTCCTCCATGTTGAAGGTCCCTGAGCAAGACCCTGACCCCATATTGCTCCAGACAAGCAGTGGGCATTGCATGGTTACCTCGGCTGTCAGTATGTGAATGGGTGAATGTGCGGCAAACATTGTAAAGTGCTTTGGATAAAAGCGCTGTAGAAATGGCATTTACGCCCTCCTCTGTCACTCGCTCTTGTCTCTCTTGCTCGCTCAGCTCTTTCTCTCTCTGTCACTCTCTCACTCCCCTCCTCTCTTGCTTACTGTGTCCTTGCTTGGTTTGTTTGGTGGATTGCAAGTTTCACTAAGGACTTAACAAAGAATAAACCTAGATAAAGAGCTAGTCTTGTCGGAAGTCGGTGTACTTCTACCGCTGCATCATCGAGAGCATCCTAACCAATTGTATTACAATCTGGTACGGGAACTGCTCTGCCTCGGACCGGAAGGCGTTGCAGAGGGTGGTGAAAACCGCCCAGCGCATTGCCGGAGCCTCACTTCCTGCAATCGAGGACATCTACAGGAAGCGTTGCCTTAGGAGAGCAACGAACATCATCAAGGACTCCTACCACCCAGCACACGGTCTATTTGCCCTCCTGCCCTCTGGGAGGCGCTACAGGAGCCTCCGGACAAAAACCACCAGATTCAGGAACAGCTTTTTCCCCACAGCCGTCTCCCTGATGAACTCTGCCCCTCGTCGCCCCCAACCCTCCTCACTCACACACCACAATCCCCCCCCACTATTCCACTCCCTCAAAAAGTGAACTGGACTTTCTCACTCTTGCACTTCCTCACTACTGATCATACTGTTAAATATATCACTCACATCTGCATCTGTACATACTTATAATCATTCATACTGTACCATAGTCATAGCCTGTTTATAGTCTGTACATACCTGTATGATAGAAATGTATATCAGTATATAGTCATTCATATATATTTACATATTATTCACATATACCTTTAGTCATTCCACTGTTTACCATAGTACTATAGCTTTTCACTCTGTACATACCTGTACTATGGATATATGTCTATTATCATTTCACTGTATATTACTATGTATATACTGTACCTAGATATTTATTCACTGCTGATGCACTTCTGGTTAGACGCTAACTTCATTTTGTTGCTTTGTACTTGTGACATGTGCAATGACAATAAAGTTGAATCTAATCTAATCTAATCTAATCTAATCTAGTCACCATGGCAACACTTCAACTTATGCTGGAGCAACAGAAGGATTTGTGCATATTGGAGCAGCAAAAAAAAAAAAATCTTGAAATCCTGTG
>OMNV01013735.1:0-14486 GCA_900303265.1 Brotula barbata
ACAGACGGACGGATGGACGGACAGACAGACAGACAGACAGACAGGCAGACAGGCAGACAGACAGACAGACAGGGAGACGGACGGACGGACACACAGGCAGGACAGACAGACAGGGAGAGAGACAGACAGACAGGGAGACAGACGGACGGATGGACGGACAGACAGACAGACAGACAGACAGACAGACAGGCAGACAGACAGACAGGCAGACAGACAGACAGGCAGACAGACAGGCAGACAGACAGGGGGCTGCAGAGGATACGACAACGTGCTGCCCTGCGACGAGGTTCAGCAGCATGTTGCTGAGGAATTTAATAAAGATATAAATCAAAAGATATAAATCAATAAAAACACTTATATCCAAGAAACACCACACCAACAGCCGGGGGACGAGGACGTGGACATCCTAAGACCGACTCATGCACGTCCAAGACTGACTAACAGAACCATAATATACAGGTTAAAAAATAAAGGCAGTGAACTATTTTTTGGACGTCCCAGTCGATTAATTAGTCCACGAAACGGACCTACAGTATGTTATTATGAAGTATTCTTATTCGAGCGTGTAGGGGTCGTGGTCTGACCCGGCAACACTTTGTCATGCACTCATCATGAACTGCGTGTATATTTGGAGACTAACCGAGACACCTCTTGTCTCAGGACGGCCAAATGAAGGCGTCCACGGAAACGACTGGCTAACACGAAAAGCTAACATTAGCTACGTTAACGTCGGCGTTTCAGAGCCCCCGGAGGAGGATTGTTTTCAGGGTTAGGTAGGCCCACCCACTTTTCTCTGTGCCCGCCCACACTTGGATCTCTGCCATCCCGGAGTCCTCCCCTCTAGCAAAGGAAGAGACAACCGCGTACAGTATAAAACGTCCATTTGGTTTTCTTTCAGCGTAGCATCAGCGAGTCTCTGTATAGATAAAATAAATAAATCTGGAGGGCTTTACCACCCCCGTTTGCTGGGTGCAGATCAAACCAGGGGCCTGTTTTCTGGGCATCAAAGCGTGTGTGGACGTATGGAAGCCCATGGCCTCTGAAGGAGGGGGTTAACAGAGCTGATTGACAGTGTGGGGGTGTAATTAAAATCTGAAGACAAGCACGGGGCCACGGGTCCTTATTAAGACCATACTGTATATTCTCTGTGTTCAAGTCCCGCAGGCATCGTCTCACGGCTGCTCTCTTTAAAGGGAGAGTCGGCCTGCTTTTCCCTCCATTTTCTGCTCTAATCCAGCTTGATCCTCGTTCACTTTCAAAACCAATTACATTCACAATGACTGCTCTGAAGGAATACCAAATTATGGCTTGTTCAGTACAAGTGAATACAAAGGCTAAACACAGGATTGTCTTTGTCTCAACAAAGCACACGAGACAAAGAGCTCCGCCGTACCCCACACTCGGTTTAGATATTTCATATAATAACCCTTTTTACCAAAGTGTACCCATGCTTTGCTCTGCTTTTCTGTGGCGCACCACAGTAGGTGGGCAGGGCTCCAAGAGTAGATTGCGTCTGAAAAGAGGCTTTTCCTTTATTTCCAACCAACCCTTTGTGGTAACCAGCTCAGCTGCAGACCGAGAGTAACGGAGCACCGGTGACATCAGCCTCACCGTCCTGTCTGTTGGGCTTTCTCTCTCTGTCTGCAGTTCGAAGGATGCTCTAAAGCTTACTCTCGACTGGAGAACCTCAAGACCCACCTCAGGTCCCACACTGGGGAGAAACCGTACGTGTGTGAACACGAAGGCTGCAACAAGGCCTTCTCCAACGCCTCCGACCGGGCCAAGCACCAGAACCGCACGCACTCTAACGAGGTTTGATAACACTCACTCGCACATTGAACTAGGAAGGACTGACTCGCTGACTGGATCTCATTTGAGCTGATAACACAACAGAACATTTTTTCTGTCCACTTCAGTCAAGCTTCCTTCCTTCCTTCCTTATTATAGGAACGTTGTGATTTGAATTTTGAACCGAAAAGATGCCCTTTGGACGTTTAAATTATGGAATTTTTCACCTTTTAGAGATTTTATTGAGCCAATATTTTCCACGAAAACAAGCTGACAGTGAAGTTCAAGTTCTCTCTTTTCTTCATTGCAAAAATTGTGTTTGAACCCTCTGGACAGAAACCATACGTGTGCAAGATCCCGGGCTGTACCAAGCGTTACACCGATCCCAGCTCTCTCAGGAAGCACGTCAAGACAGTCCACGGACCCGAAGCCCATGTCACCAAGAAACAACGGAACGACATCCCTCCAAGACCGCAACCACCCAAAGGTAGTGGAGAGAATGAGACCAATTCCAAGCAGAGTGGACGAGGCGTGGATGGCAAGATGGAGGCCAACAGTACCTCAAGAGGAGTAGAAGACTGCCTGCAGGTCAAATCCATCAAGACTGAGAACTCCATGGTGAGTCCTGCTCTTTTACTCTTCGTCGTAAAGAGGAAGCGGCGATTCTTCTGGGCAAGACAGTTTTGCGCTGTTTTGTCCCACGCACTTTCTTTCTGCGATGACTAACGTACGGTAAAGTGATGATCATATGACCTTGCATGACGCGGTGTGTTGTTTGAGCTTCAACACAGGCGCACACGTTTCCCCTTTCCTTCCCACCTCACTAACGTTGTTCTCCGTTTCAATGATTATCCTCTCTCACTCACCTCTTTGGTGGTTGCTTGAACATGCTTCTCTCTCACCCCTATAACCTCCCTAATGGACAGACTTCACTGAGGTGAGCCTCAACCTCGTCTCATTGTGTTGTTGCGACGCCGCATGGTTGGTGTGAAAACGTTTGTTGTTTTGTCTCACTCGTGCATGATAAAAAAATTTGACTTGCTGCATGATCACCTATTTTCACACAATTAAAACAACGGTTAGGTGTTCCCGAAATACAGATGTTGACATGCACAAAAAAACACCGTGGCCAAAGGCCTCGATGTAGCACGTTCTGTCTTCAGGTTTGTTGGCCTTAGCCTCTGTTGGGGTTGTCACATTAATATTCAAAGGCTGGGACTCTTTTAGCCTGTGTGCCAGCACCAAGCTGAGTTTTAGGCTCCAGCTCATTTTCGGACAGTTTGAATTACAATCACAAGTGGACCGAAGCTCCCAGATCTCATCTATTATCCATCTATTTTTGTTGTAAATAAATCAAGCCCATCTTTAATGTATTAGATTACAGGCACATATAAAGGATTACAAAACATTCCTTATAATCAGGATTTTCCTGTGGCGATGATTGTTGTTTGTTATTGTTATGGTATGAATTTATAGTGGAACAAACACTGACAGCCGTGTGATAATAAGCCACTTGTATTTGGGTGTTTTTTCCACTACATTTTGCATCATTTTTGCGTGCTCGCGCGCCGTAAAAATGATTCCATTTTTGATCAGTTCATGCGTGTCTGTCTTTGTCCAGACATATCAGTCCAGTCCTGGTGGCCACTCATCATGTAGCAGTGAGCCGTCGCCTCTCAGTAGCACCAACAACAACGACAGTGGGGTAGAGATGGCTATGCACAGCGGGGGCAGCTTTGGGGACCTGAGCGCACTGGATGAATGTCCCATGGTTGACTCTACTGTTCCCGCTGGGGGACAGCATGCTGGGGTTGGGCTCCAGTTGAGGAAAGCTGGAGGTCAGGGTGGCGGGGTCACCATCAAGTTGGAGAACATCAAGAAGGAGAGGTTGAAGACAGTGAGGGACTCCTGCCCCTGGGTCAACTCAGTACCACAACCACCACAGGGCCATCGTAACAGCACCAAGCTGCCTCCCATACCTGCAGTCGGTAAGTGTGGCGGCTTAGGGACTACTACATTTTATATGGATATGTGATTAAGTTGTCATTTTTTGATAGACAACACATGAAATGCCATGAATTGAACTTTGTTTTTGACCTGTTCAGTTGAGTGATGATGGAAATAAGGAACGCCTCAGGATAAACTAATGTGATATCCCTGCCAGGTTCCCTGCTGGAGAGCTCCAACGTGATGAGTAATTTAAGCGGCTCCTACCCTGGCCAACGGATGGGCGACCTGTCTTCATGTGAGGTTACTGTGCTAAACCAACTGAATGAGCGGCGTGACAGCACAACCAGCACAATCAGCTCAGCCTACACCATGAGTCGGCGCTCCTCCGGTATTTCGCCGTGCTATTCCAGCCGCCGCTCGAGTGAGGCGTCCCAGTTTGGTGGTAATCGACACAACAATATCAGTTCGGCTGGCTCCTATGATCCAATCTCAACCGATTTGTCGCGCCGCTCAAGCGAGGCCAGCCACTGCGGTGGCGGTGGCATGGGCGGAGGGAGCAGCGGAGGTCTTCCGAGCTTACTGAGTCTCACGCCAGCTCAGCATTATCGCCTCAAGGCTAAATATGCTGCTGCCACTGGCGGTGCCCCTCCTACACCTCTCCCCAATATGGATCGGATGAGCCTAAGGACCCGTATGGCGCTATATGGTGACTCCCAAGAAGGCTTGTCCCACCCGTACCTTCAGCCACCCCCCGGATCTGTGCCCCGGAGATGCAGTGACATCGGAAATGGCATCCAGAGCATGATGCCCCACGAGGTGCCCACCAACCTTACCCGTCGTGCCAGCGACCCCGTACGTCGGACCACACTGGATTCGCTGTCCTTACCAAGGGTCCAACGCTACAACAGCATGAACAGCATGAACCCAATGACCGGACCGTCAGCTGCTGAGCGCCACCAGGTGCTGGCTATGCAGGGATACACTCGTTCTGATGGCAGCCTACAACGCTACCCATTTGCACCTAGGCCGCCTAGCATATCTGAGAATGTAGCTATGGAGAACATGGCAGTAGATGGGATGATGGCCGGGGGAGACCAGGGTACGGAGGATGATATCGTGCTTCCAGATGACATGGTGCAGTATCTCAGATCCCAGAACGGCAGCTCTTCAGGTCACAACTTGGGACAAATGGACTACCATGCAAACAATCAGACCCAGACCTATCAGACAGGCATGGCCCCGCCATTTTATGGGCAGAGGAGGATGGCCATGGTGGAAGCCACCATGTCTCAGTCTGGACAGGATATGCAATCCTGCCAGGTGAGCCCTGGAGGCTCCCAACCCTTCTCGGCACCAATAGACAACGTAAACAAGAATAACATGCCAGTGCAATGGAACGAGGTCAGCTCGGGCACTGTGGACACCACAACCAAGCTTTCCAAGCAACAGCAACATCCTCTCAGGGGGAACCTAGCTGTTGTCCAACAGAGGCATAACTTTGGCTCATTACAGGCCCAAAGCCAGGGCCTGGCTAGCAACCAGCAGGTGATACCGATGAGTCAGAACATGTCGCTACAGGGATACGGACAACACAATAATCAGAGACTGGTGAACATCTCCCTCCAGCAGAACCAGCAACAGAGGCAATGCAACAATGTGAATTTAAGCGAGCAGATAAGCCCACAACAAGGGTTTGGCCAAGACACAATCCCAAATTTCACGAGACCTATGCGGAATGGTCCTATAAATCAGAATAATCCAGAAATGCCAAGTTACAGGGCAAGGACACAGGCTGATGGGTATTCTCATATGAATCCAATAGAGCAGCATCCTATTTGCAATGGTGTCATCCAGCAGCACCATAATATCCATAATGGTAGAAGTGTACTACAACCCAGACCTCCAGCAGAGCCCAGGTCCATTGCCAGACATCATTCAAACACAACGCAAACAAGCCGAATACCCAAGCCTGATTTGAGCCCTTGTCAAGGTAGCAATACCTCTGAGGCTAGCCCAAAGAGGCCCAATGGGTCAGTTGTCCACAATGGTACCGCTGACAATCCAATCTCTACTATGTTCTATACAGGTCAGATACATATGTTTCAGCCCAATTCTGCCAGCTGTGACGCTCCAATGTCCCCTTGTGCCAGTCAGGAGCCTGCTAGTAACAACCCTGCTGCAGCCATGGCCTCACCAGGTGTAAACCAGGTTTCCAGCAGTACAGTGGATTCATCCACTAGTGGATCAGGAGCCACTGAACATTCCCATATCGACTTCGATGCCATGCTCGATGACGGGGACCATTCCAGCCTCATGTCTGGCACACTGAGTCCCGGCCTCCTTCAGAGTCTCTCTCAGAATTCTTCACGACTCACCACCCCCCGCAACTCCGTCACCTTAGCGTCTGTACCAACGGGGATTGGCAACATGGCCATTGGTGACATGAACTCAATGCTCACAGCTCTGGCCGAAGAAAGCAAGTTCCTAAACATGATAAGCTGAGAGCAATCAAACACCTCATCATCCTTTCGCTTTAACCGTTTCTTCATCAGAATGATATGGACAACCCACGGAAGCACTGATTGAACAACGAGACTGTTTATTTGAAATGTTTTTGTCCGTCAGTGTGTCCATAGTATTATGCTTACCTCGTTGTATTTGCTTCAAAGTATAATATGTTGCATTTTAAACTTGATAGTAAATATAGCAAGAATTAAGGATCATTTTTTTACCACCATGTGTTAAAAAGCCATACTTTATAACTACAAATATGACATAGCCAAGGGTATATAAGTGCATCTACAAAAAAATGCCATTCAGTATTTGTTGGTGTAAAGGCCCTTTACAAAGCGGTGCACTGAATGTTCACATAGTGCCTTGCTGATGACATCAATGATCAGCATATGAACACAAGGATGAAATAAGCGTTACCGGGACAGAAAATGTAAATATCAGATCATATTTTCTCATGAAGGCTTTTGTTTATAGATTATACTGTATGGTACTTGTTTTAAATTATGCTATACACGTTTGATGTTTAAACTTGGGCCGTCAAAGTTAACATTGAATGCTATCTTTTTTTTGTTTGTTTGTTTGTTCATCAAATAAGTTGATAGCTGTGTTGCCGGAGTTTGAGCAAAACTAGTGTAACAAAACCATTGACATGCATTTAAAGTGCACCAAATCAGAATGACTGATGACTGATTGGACAGCCTGAATTTAAACAAAGACCAGTGGGGTTTTTCAACATCACCATCCATTGACATTAAGTGCTTTTGGAGCACAGCCTGAGTTCTTGGGGGTGTAAAATCAGATTCAGTGGCTCAGAGGGATCAGCACCTCAATGGTCCCATCGCACAGCGGCAAAAAAGACAAGGATCCGCCATGAACACGAACAACAGAATATACAAGTACCCCTGTGCATTCTCTGCTAAGAGCCAATCATAATTAACACATTCACCCCCTCCCCCCAAACACACACACACACACACACACACACACCTCCACGGGACTCCAAGGACAGTAAAGTGTTTGATGACTGAAATTGTGTTTAAGACAGAGTGGCAGACTATCCCTGCAACTTCCTCAGTTTTGGCATGTTGATTTCCCTCTCAGTTTATAAGTAGCCTTTAAAATGTGTGTGTGTGTGAGTGTGTGTGTGTGTGTGTGTGTGTGTGTGTGTGTGTGTGACTGCGTGCTACCTGCCACTTTGACTACGCTCTGCGTGTGTGGGTTTGTGTGTGTATATAGCTTTTGTACATTTCAAATAAACTATCTCTTTTTTCTGTTTAAATCCCAGAGTCCTGTGTTGTGTCTTCTTTGGCCTCTGGTGTCTGGAAGCCACATGAAAATAATCTCAGCAGTATATTCCAAACAATGTCACTTTTTGTTTTTGGTCAGTGTTGAATATGAGACTAAGGGCAAACACTCACTGTGTCTCCAAGGGCCACATTCATGAACGCTGCATCTGCTTAAAGGGAACATAGTGTTCATAGCGACATTTTGATTGGCCAGCTGTTTCGGGCCGCCTGCCAGGCTTCACCCTGAGTGAAGTGTACGAAACACGAACTAGGGCCAAACACCGCACGAGCCTCATGCTTTGCGCGGATCTCGAACCAGTGGGGCGAGCGGGTAAGTTTGTGTGCTACGTGCTGTCATAAACAGGTTAGAGATGTGAAGGGCTAAAAATGAAGCTTTTGGGAAGTTCAGGATGAATGAATGGATTTTGTGCACTTGGGGCTCAACAACCTTCAGGTTGACCCGCTAGCACTGATGTGTACTTGTGTGTACACCAAGATGGCTGAAGCGCATACGCTTCAATAATAGAGGGGCAAACTTTGTTTTCCTTTGAAGCCCCGTCTTTCATCTCCATACATCACACCATATTATTATTCAGCATGCTAATGAAAACATAATGTATATCTTATGGGGCCGTCGGTAGTTGTGGTTTTTTATCTTGATTCTTGGCTGCGCTAGCAAATTGGGAAAAAAAAAGATTAAAAAAAAAAAGGAACTGTCTGAAAACCCAGGCGAAAAACGATACACGCTAAACGCACACAAAGCAGTTTCTAAAGTTAGCTGGAATGTTGTCCAAAATTAACAGTGTCAGGCAGACGCTGAGGAAACGAGTTTGGGAGCAACATAAAACATGTTGTAGGAAAAACCAGAGATGGGAAGAGGTGGAGGAAGACAGAGGAGAGGAGAGAGCAGCAGGCTGAGGAAGGCTAAAACACATGGGGGGGTGTCAGAGGAGGGTGTTTTCAGCTGAGGACTGGTTTTGAAGTGGTACGCAGGGATTGCTTTTGCCACTGAAATTCCTTATTCTCTAAGAGAGCTGATGGGGAGGGGGGTAGCCTCAGGGCAAAGAAGCTCACAACAGAGGAGAGAGGGGAGAGAGAGGAGAGAGGGGTTAGTGAGGCGGCCAAGATGATCAGAAATGGAAAATGATCGCAGGGAGATGGAGCACACACCCTCACGCCGTACACAGTGCAGTCCACCCAGCTGTGAATATTTGATTAAGTCAAAGAAAGAGAGTCAGACTGATTTCCTGGTGCAAGAATGTTCTTTGACGACCCGATCACACTTTCAGGCCAGTGAAGGACAATGGCCGAGACCACATGGTCATTTTAGTCCAAATTCCTAGTCAGGAAGTGGGGCCGATCCTCTCGGTAAATGAGTACGGGGCTAGGAGGAGCGGGGCATTTGGAGAAGTAGAAGAAGAATGAGACAGGACCTGAAGCTAAAATACACCACGGTACGCTGTTCATCGGTGTGTGAGTCTCTGACTCGTCCTTTGACGAACGAACAGAAGCCCCCCGATCTCCAAATCTGTCAAATTGGCAGACACTTCTATCAACAGCGTGGTGTCTTCCAGAATTTTGTGCTCATTGTATTGCAAGTGCCTCACAAGACATCTGTCATCGGCAGAGAAGTCCATAAACAAATCTACCGGGACGTTACCGTTGCGTTTACACAAGAACGTCTGGTTTACTTAGAGAAGGAAACCCAGTATAAAGTACAAAGCTTTCGTGACATTCCATGAGAGATCGTCTCCCCACTCATCAATATGATTTAATACTACTACAAATCACAGTTGCCTTGCTTAGCACTCATCCACTTTTAGGCTGAGTAAACTTCCCAGTGGCCCCAGAGGCAGAGAAAGGGAAGCATCCCATCTCCATTTCCGTAATCCCCCTCCTCTCACTCCAGCTGTCCCCGAGTCCCCTAGTTGGCCGACCTCTCTTTTAGGGGCTCTGAAGCATTGCTAAGCATGAGGCAGAACACATTTGGAGGAAGTCAGCTGTTGGTTTCTGACATTCTCACCCTGCACCACAGTCGCTACCAGACAAAACAACTCACTTCGGGGCTACAGATGGTCAAGTAGATGAAAGATTATTATCCTCAGCTGACCTGCAACGCAACACATCGAATCTCAAAGCTGCTCCTGTACGGCACAACACCTGATCTTCGTGTCAAGTAGGTTCAAGAGCACCGATCCATACAGACACCGTTTCCAGGTCCAGAACGACGACACAAAATACTCTGTACTGTACTACTACTAATAGAACTACACCCCTTCGAGAATACACTCCGGTATCTTGGTCAGAGAAAGAGAAACTCATTTTGAAATTTCAAAATTGTAAAATTGGCATTTCCAAAATCCGCAACACCAACAAGACTCAAAGGCACCATTAGGGGATCGTTGGACAGGAATGAACGCAATAGAAAATGGAAGCCACGAGGGGCACGCGTAGCGCGGCGTTATCTTAGTCTCGCGGTCTTTAGCCACATCAGGCTCCGTTGGCCGGTCCAGTTTGATTTGCTCTTTGGTCTGGATCCAAACGTTGAAAACCGAGGAGTTCTAGTTTAACTTTGTGATGTAGTATGCCACGTTCTGCTCTGAGGAGTTCCCTGTAAGTTGTGGACCATTGATTGTAGTTGAGACGCCGAGTGTCTCTAAATCAATGAGTGGATTGTTGGGCTGCTGATAATTACACATTATCACCGTGATAATTTAGGCAATGGGACAGAAAATTCTAGCAAAGAATCAAAGATCATAGAAGTGAAAGTCATTGTGTGATAGACATCTCAGATAAATTTGAACAAAACAGCGAAGTGTGTCACAGTTTGCTCTTTGACCCTTGAGGGCAGGTCATCATAATAAACTGGACTGGGGCTGCTGTGTCCTTCTCCCCAAGCCCGACTCAGATTTTGATCAAAGGCTTCCGGCACTGAGCTCTGTGCCTACTGAGACGAAAGCGTCGTGACCCAGGTCTGAGTCGGGGTTACCTACTGCTTCAGTGGAGCTTTGGCCCATCCCGCTGCTGCCCCGAGGGCAGAACGTGCCCCCTCTAAACACTGGAACTCCAAGAATTATGGCCTCTATGTACAGAGCCTAAAGGACATCTGTGATGAAGGCCAGTATTGTGGCCCTCCTCAGAGTGTTAGAGTCCAGAGGCAGTCCTAACCTCGCTAATGACCTCCTGGAGGTTGTCCTCTATTGCCAGCCAGCCCGGGGGTCAGATGCTCAGAGGGCTCGGCCATGAGTGGGCCGCTGAGGAATGCCAGCTTTTGATTGAGGTCAGGCCGATCGTCCGATTAAAGGCTTGCGTGAGCGAGAGCGAGCGGCAGGAGGGGATGACCCCGCCTCAGTTTAGAGCGTTCAGAGCTGGACTTTTATGATTTTCAGACTTTGTCTTTTCCTGTTGTAACTGGCACCAGCACGCGCACCCGTTCGTCTCCACAGCCTCGAGGAGAAGGCCGAGGAGACGATTCGCTCTTGGACAGGACGGTGTTCACGGCTCAGACTGAGGTAGGAAGGAACAAAACCATCGCCGCAACAAATTCTATATGCTCCACCTCGCTTTAAAGGTTTCACTCGTATACTATACATCTGTTATTGTGGAAAGGAAGAATGTACTACGTAGAGACCACAGGGAGTCTGGGCAGTTCCGTCTTTTGCTAATGTTCCTTTGGTTTGGCTCACTTGTACTCTCTCTTGGCCACATTAACCCCAACTCCTCCCCAAACTGTGAAAACCCTCTCATTGCAGAGTTTTGACTTCTTCCTGAATAAACATGTTAATAGGCCAGAGGACTCCCACCCAAAACCTGACCCCTGGACCCTGCGTAGGGATTGGAGGACCTGTGCTGCGGCTCGTGACACTTTGCAGCGACCTGGAGATGTAAAAGCCAGCTGTGCGTGGATTCGTATTTTTGCGTCCCCGCCGCTGTAATTACGTAGTGGAAATGCCAGAGTTGAGAGACAGTAAAACAACTGAGCTTTTAAAGAAAACACATAACCTTAAGACCGTACTTTCAGTTTGTTCTTTTTGTTGACCGTGTAAGTAGAAAAGAATCCTGAGCGGAGAGGTCGTCTTTAGATCGACATGAATCAGGAGAACAAAGTCGATCTTAGAGCCAAAGGAATTTGGAAAACCAACCGGGGCACCTAAAGATACGGGGTCAGGGTTCTTCCACTGCCACGGTCTCCACGGTTCAGCGTCAGACCGGGCCGGACCGCGCCATCGCTCAAGTATCAAATACGCTTTTCTGTTGCCGGAGGCAGAAAAAAAATAAAAATAAATCAGCACAGACAAAACACACACACGCTTGTTTCCCTCCGTTCGAGGCACGACGATCCACGATGGACCGCGGCGGCAAATTTAACACGGACATTAAGCCAACACGTGGGCTGGCTCCCGTTTTGAGAAAGAGCTCCTGAACACCTTCTCGTCTAAGCCTGGTTTGTTTCTAAGCCCACTTCATGTTATGGATGGATTTTTGGAAATTGACAGCAGGAGAGCACCGGACCTACCGGTCCTACCGACCCCCACCGGAGGAATTCAGCGGAAAGAATGCCAACGAAAACGGGACCTCCACGATAACGGCGAGGAAATATAGCTCTCGGAAAGCTCTCGGGGGTCCGTGACACACAGCTCTAACAGAAGGGTGTGTCTCCTATTACGGCCATATTTAAATCTTAGGATCCCAGGTGTGGAGTGTATCTCATGTGGACATACCTCAGAGCAACGTTCCTGGGAGGACTGAAAGATTTTTCCTCCCCACATCCAAACAACGGCGAAAGGAAAACACACACATAGATTGTTGTGTGGTGAAAAACGTGTCCGTCGAGCTCGTGTGTGCTCATTGTGATGCCGCGCGCGTGCGTAACGCCCTGGCGTGGCCCTCTCCTACAGCCAGGCTTCGCTAAGAATGCTAAATGAAACTCAGCCGCTGTGGATTTACTAGAAATGGACTCCAGCTGGAGAGTGATGCTCTTTGGCCCCGCCCACAGCCTCCATGAAACCTGGGATCCTGCAGGCTGCAGGGTCAATTAGCCTCAGAGTTTGAAGTTTAGGAGGTTTGGGACCGCTACACACACACACACACACACACACAAGACAGACAGAACACCACAAGTGGACCAAATATTGCAAACAGGTACAAGTAATCTGTTTCAGCAAGCTATGGAAAGCGATAAATCAACAAATTTAAAAGGCGATTCATCATCTAAGTGGATCTTTTAAACTCGACCAAGAGGTTGGCGTCGGGATTAACTGAAAATGAAAGTAAACCACGAGGATGAGGCGCCCTGGTCATGTAAGTCTGTGACACTTTGCATCTCTCGCTGTGAATCCAGACTCCAGTCGCCTGCAGCACCTCCTCTTTGGGGAGTTTTCCCTCGTCCTCGTTCAGATCGTTCTGCTGGATCAGGAGGCGTTTCTAATCGTCTCTCAGACTCTCTAATGTCTCTGAGATCGGGCTGAACAAATAAACTTAACAATTCAATAAAACAACCACAGATTGAAATGTTTATGTGATATCTACGAAAGAGTAAAAAAGAGTAAAAAATTCAGGAGCGACAGACGAAGCAGCGAGCCGTAAAGTCCACATTTCCTCACTTTGTTTTTTCCTCCCGGAGGCTCGGAGAGGGACCACTCAGTACAGGTGCTGCGTCAAAGTCCAACGGATGCTTTTAGCACTCACAAGTGTCAAAATGTCCCATTTTAGGTGTCAAAGCATTATCGCACATGGCGTCTCTGTCTCCGAGGGCGGGGGTGACACCACTGCTGCTGAGCATGACGTCAGCCCTGCAGCCGTCTCAAGATCAACGGGAAATCCAGCACCATCACGCCGCCTCCGATGACACACGGTACTCTTTGACCTGGGTCCAAGGGACGGGCACCACGGGACGGACGAGCACCATGGGACGGACGAACACCATGGGACGGACGGACACCATGGGACAGACGGGCACCACGGGACGGACGAGCACTAAGGGACGGACGAACACTACGGGACAGACGAGCACTAAGGGACAGACGAGCACTAAGGGACGGACGAACACTACGGGACAGACGAGCACTAAGGGACGGACGGGCACCACGGGACGGACGGACACCACGGGATGGACGAGCACCACGGGACGGACGAGCACTACGGGACGGACGGACACCACGGAATGGACGAGCACTAAGGGACGGACGAACACTACGGGACGAACGGGCACTACAGGACAAAGTCAACAATTTTGATTAAAGAGATTAAAGTTGTCACATTTCAAGAAATAAGCAAATCTAACAAGAATAAAAGTAAAGGTGAAAGGTCACCAGAGTGATGTGGTGAAAACAAAAGTCTGAATGTTGAAACTCTGATTAAAAAAAGAGCACAAACGAGTTAGATGAATGAATGAATGAATGAATGAATGAATGAATGAGGAATATTTAGAGAGAAAACACAACGTTTGAGCTTCTACAATTTTACAGTTACGTTCAATGAAGTCAAACAGAAAAATGACTTCAGACGGAGAGGAATGGAAGGAAATTCACTCAGTGGATGACAGGAAGAAGACAGGAAGAGGACAGGAAGAAGACAGGAAAAAGACAGGAAGATGACAGGAAGAAGACAGGAAGATGACAGGAAGAAGACAGGAAGATGACAGGAAGAAGACACAGAGCGCCGCTCGGGCCCGGGCCTCCACCAGCTATACGGACAAAAATGGGCCAGGGGCTTAACGGGGACAAATGTCCTTTAAGGACGCGCCAGGCGAGGAACGCTGTCAATGACACACACAGGAAAAAAAAGGAGAATTTATCAACGTGACCATGGGAAAGAGTCCCCGTCCCCTCCTGTCCTCTCGTCAAAACTCAGCAGGACTTTACATTCATTTTCACCCCAAACACTCTCGGTCCCCTCTGTCTCCTCGTCTATCTCTGTCTGCCCCTCTCTCTCTCTCACACACCCCCC
>OMNV01013740.1:0-15683 GCA_900303265.1 Brotula barbata
CCAACAACACCAAAACCACCAACTCCAGGGACCACAACACCAAAACCACCAACACCTGGACCCACTACGCCCAAACCACCAACACCTGGACCAACAACACCAAAACCACCAACTCCAGGGCCCACAACACCAAAACCACCAACTCCTGGGCCAACTACACCTAAGCCACCAACACCTGGACCCACAACACCAAAACCACCAACACCTGGACCCACAACACCAAAACCACCAACTCCTGGGCCAACTACACCTAAGCCACCAACACCTGGACCCACAACACCAAAACCACCAACACCTGGGCCATCTACACCTAAGCCACCAACACCTGGGCCATCTACACCTAAGCCACCAACACCTGGGCCAACTACACCAAAACCACCAACACCAAAACCCACAACAGCCAAACCACCAAGTACAAATTTTAAATTGCTTTCTATTTTTAACAGCTGAACCAAATATATATTTTTTAAATTCTTTTCAGACAAGTCCCTCTTTCTCGTCCACCTTTTATTAAAGAATTTCTTTCTGTTCTTCAGAACCTTGTCCTCCTAATGCAGAGTATATAGAATGTGGCCCAGCCTGTATCCCCTCGTGTGTGGATCCCTCCACAAACTGTACTGGCTCCTGTATCACTGGTTGCTTCTGCAAACCAGGTTATGTTTTCAAGGGCCGGCGCTGTGTACCACTGGAGAAATGTGGCTGTTTGGATGATCTCAATAACTACTATGAGGTCAGACGTTGTGGCTAATGTTTCTGTATATGTAAATTACTGACAGACACGTTGTGAGTAGAATGTCTGGTGTCATATTGTCATTGAAGTTGATCCTTTGCTCTGCCTTGTCTCAGCCCGGTGAGATCATACTTGGTGATGGCTGCTCTAAGCTGTGCCGCTGTGTGGGGAACTACACATTGGAATGTGTTGATAACTCCTGCGATCCCACTGAAGAGTGTCGCGAGGTTAATGGTGTTGCAAGTTGCTATCCTAAAGGTGATGTCTGTAAACTTTCAGGTTTCTAAAACCTAGATCCTCCTAGCTTTCACCATTAGATGGCAGAAATATGTGGAGCGTATAAAAAGATAACAGTCTGTCATATTTATTCCCTTAGGTACATCCACATGCATAGCATCTGGTGATCCCCACTACACTACTTTTGACAAGATCAAATACAACTTCATGGGAAACTGCAGCTACGTGATGTCGAAACTCTGCAACGATACAACTATGCCACACTTCGAGGTTCACGCTGACAATGAAAACCGCTATAACAGGCCCACCATCTCTTATGTGAAGGCTGTACATGTTTATGTACAGATGCTAAAGATCTCGATCCTCAAAGGAGGCATCGTACAGGTAAGAAATGAAACAAATAGCAACGGTGACGTTTCCATCGCCAGTTTTACCAATCAATACCATTACTGTATAGCTCCCTTTTTTCTATTCGTACCTAACCTAAGACATTGCCACATTTGTCACGCATATCTTGCAATCCCATTCTTGCGTAGCATACCGTTTATTATAGCTGTAACCTCTTTTTCTGTATTAAATACAAGAAAATGTTTTTGCTCAACATGATAGACTGCTGGCTTCTATAAAAATCCTTCACCTCCAACTCAAAAATGAAACACTACGGTACGACTAAGTCACAAAGTATGTTTCCATTACATCCATCCATTATCTGTAACAGCTTCTCAGTTTTTCAGCGTGCATCCAGCAGAGAGCGCAACAGTCATTGTGACAGAAACCTAAATAGGTTCTTGCCTGATTGGTCCGTGAGCTGCAGATGTGACAATTAGACACATCTGTGTACAATTGCCATCTAAACTTCAGCACCATATGTCACTATGTTCTCTGCACACAAACTCACACAAATGAGCACCCAAAACCAACCTCACAGGAACAAGAATTTTCAAATCCGAATCACCTGCATATTTTTACAAAACCTGCATGTTTTTTTCTCACTGTCAATCATGGTATGTTTTAATGATTCTATTTATCAGTAAGCTCTTGCTCTCCTACAGCTGAATGGGACCAATGTAAACCTGCCCCTGGCCCCGATCCCAAGTGTTTCTGTGTTCAAGTCAGGAAAGCATTACACTGTGGCCATGAACTTTGGTGTGACGGTTCGCTACGATGGGAACCATCACATGGAAGTCAAAGTGATCAGAGAGTGAGTGCAGACATGATGAGTGGAAGTCACATACATTCTGCTTTTGTTCTGTCTGTTCTACATTTCGATATTAAGTAACCAACCTCAAATGTGTCATCTGCAGCTATAAGGACAAGGTGTGTGGACTGTGTGGAGACTACAACGGAAATGCCAAAGACGACTTCCGTAAACCGGATGGATCCCTGACCAAGGATGTTAATGAGTTCGGACACAGTTGGGTGACTGATCCTGAGTGAGTAACAGCACAATTACTCCATCCATTTCAGCTTTGTATTTGTTTTACCTCCACAAGCTCCAAATGCAAACACACTCCACATCACACAGGGTATATCCCCACTGACTGCATTGACTGTTTTTAACACACGGCAGCAGCTGGATTTCATTGCTCTTTTCTATGAATGTTCCTATGGATACGACAAATGTCTCTAACACCGCCTCTCTGTGTGCAGCTGTAACAAGAAACCAAACACCACCATCCCTGGATGTGATGAAAAGGAGCAAGATCTGTATGAGAGCTCAGGATACTGTGGAATCCTGCTGGACAAAAACGGTCCCTTCGCTGTGTGCCACCGCAAAGTCAACACCAATGTGAGACGCCACACATTCACACAAACACACACAAAAACGTGTAAACAGTATTAAGTGCTGTTGTGTGTATTATCAGAACTATTTCAGAGACTGCATGTTTGACCTGTGTGAGCTGGATGGAGCCAAACCCATCCTGTGTGAGGCCATCGATGCCTATGTCATTGAATGCCAAGACCGTGGAGTCAAGATCGGACCCTGGAGGAACAAAACCTTCTGCCGTGAGTGAGGGAAGGAGGGATCAATGGATTGATGGATGGGTGATGAATGTACAGATGAAGAGCTGGAGTGATGGATGGCAGATAGGGTCAGGTGGATGAAGGAATGAATTGGAAGTCTTCTTTTTGTACTTTTACTTTAAACACTTTTCCTCTCCTCTCCAGCTCTGGACTGCCCCTCCAACAGCCACTACGAGCCCTGTGCAGACCCTTGCCAGGAGACGTGTACAGGCAGGCCCTCAGGCTGCTCCGGGCCCTGCACTGAGGACTGTGTGTGTAATCCAGGCTACGTTCTCAGTGCCGAAAAGTGTGTGAAGAAGAGCTCGTGTGGCTGCAAATACACTAATGGAAATTATTACCAGGTAACTCGCCAATTTAAGACTTGAGTTAATCATGAGCATGTTGGACATTCATCTGTATGTAGAATTCTGCATGTGTTAAATCTAAATCTTCGTACATTAACTGAGACTGAATCAGGGGGATGCGTGACCTTTGCTAAGTGGTCTGTTTGTGTGTGTGTCAGCCTGGAGAGGAGTTTTACGTGGAGGACTGTAAACTGAAGTGTAGGTGCAACGCTCCATTCATTACATGTGCAGCTGCTGATTGTCCCCCACTACATGAGTGTAAAGTCCAAGGAGGAGAGCTGGGTTGCTACCCCACTGGTACGTGTCTACACTATTTAGATTTGGAGCGTCGTACACTTATAAATCAATGACTTTGTACATTATTATTACCACCAAATATAATCAAATGTCTTTAATAGTATTCCCACGAAATTATGTAGAAAACAATATTATTCTCTATATATAATGACATTTTTGTACTTTATATATGCTGTTTTATCTATTTTATGGTATTGTGTTGTATTGATACTGTGCATTAAAAAAATCCTGTATTCCAAATTTTCATCTCTATGAAGAGTTTCAAAATTCCACACAACTGTTGAAATTCTTTACCTTGAACCAATTCTTTGTAGCATTCTGTACTGAACAAATGTTGGAAAGTGAAGTGAAATATCTTAACACCACCACCTTGCTACGCATTGAAAGTAAAAAGATGTCACAGATTTTGGACCCCAAGGCCCTAAACAACAAAATCTACATTGGTCATTTTTCATGGATCAAACTTTTGTGCAACCCTTCTCCTAATCATGACCCCTGACCCAATCTGTGTCGCACTCCAGGCTCTCAGGACTGCGTGGTCTCTGGAGACCCTCACTACAACACCTTTGACAAGAAGTTCTACAGTTTCATGGGAACCTGCACCTACACACTGGCCAGGAGCTGCAGGAACACCACAGGTATAAACACACACACACACACACACACACACACACACACACACACAATGTTGTGCTGATTTTTATCAGCTCATGCCTCTGGTTTGGTTTTCCTGTCCAGGTCCGTGGTTTTCTGTGGAGGGAAAGAATGAAGAAAGAGGAGTGGCAGGCATTTCCTACCTGAAAAAACTATATGTCACCGTTGATGGTATTACCATCACCCTGATGAAGACGAGGAGGACTCTGGTCAGTATGGATGAATCTTATGACATGTGAGGGATTCATTGTTACGTTGTGAGGTTAACTGTGAGGTTAGTGTCTCAATAGAGTTCACATGGAAAATGTAGAAGTGCTCGAGGTTCCTGCGGGGTGATAAAATAATAAAAAGAAAAAAATATTTAATTTTTGGAATTAAATTTCTACTTAAATAAATTAAATAGACAATGTGAACGTTTGAGTTCTACAGTGAAATATCATTGCAATTTGCTACAACCACAATTGCCCATCTCAACTATTCCACCAGTTTGGTGAAGGATGTGATGTGAAATCAAAGCAAAATGCAAGTTTACAGTTTGCAGTTTTTAACGTCGTTCTGCCAAGGTCAACATTTACAGTAATCTTGTGTTAATTAATTTATTAATTTTCAATGACTAGATTCTCAGTTTAAACATTGTCAGAATGACCTAAAATATCCAACATTGATCTTTTATAATTCCAGGAAGTTTCAAGTTCCTGACTTGTCCCAGATTCTCCCTTTAACCACATGTGTGCTTACACCAGCACATGTATACACACAGCAGATGTATCAGTTTGTCCATATATCTTAATCCCAGAGTTCTGCGAAATTCCAGCTCAGATTAGAGCCTTGTTTTGTGTTTCATGTCTTCTTCTCTTTAATCAATAAATCCATGTTTATCCGCTCTTCTAGTAAATAAGTAGGCCAGAGCTCAGACTAATACTTTCTGTAATTATAATCATAAACATGTAAGAACATTGCAGCGGTTGTTTATTTATTTATTTGTGATTGAACACCACAGCCTTAATGCCTTCCTCTTGTTTGTGCAGGTGAACGGCCTGCGGGTGGCGCTGCCTTACTCTCCCTCCCCTCTCATCACCCTAAGTTTGGCCGGGCAGTATGTGATCTTGCAGACGACCTTTGGCCTCAAAGTTCGTTGGGATGGAAACCATTACGCCCAGATCACCGTGCCCAGGTAACAATTTTGATACAAAATATGCCTGATGTAAATGTATCAAAATAAAAACACAAAATACAGCATCCAAAAATTCAAAAATATTATACATGTGTAAGTTCACCTGCTATGTTGTCCAATGTTCCAGAGCACTTTTACAAGTACAAAGTCTGACATTTTAACGTTCCGCGTTGCCTGGACTGCCATTAGCTGCTGAACAGTTAGACAGCAATCAATCTAGAGTTTATGATCTAATATAATTTTTGAACATTTTGAATGCAAACCAATGTATGTTCTTGTTTCTTGCAAACTGTTGCATAAAACAAAATCAACCAAACTCAACCAAATCAATCTTCAGTGCACTTAAATCAACCCTCCATGACCTTGATGACTGAGCATCTTCATGGACATATTCTTCTTTATTCTAGACGTCCTTTCTGACGCTGACACACATTTTTGACCGAGCTAGTCTCCACTTAGCAACGCCATATATTTAGCGAGGAAACTCTCCAGCTTTTCATTTATTTTTTTACTAACTTTTTTTTATAAAGGACAAACAAAATTGTTTGTACAATCATACAATTTACAACTATAAATAATAAAAGCCAGGCAAAAAATTGAGTATTTTGAAAATGGCAAATATCTTAATACAATTAACATCTGAAATATAAAATAGTATTTTGTATCTCAAGTACTTATTTCAAATACAATTATCAGAAATATTGCACACGGCTCACATGAATGCACATATGCAGCTGATGTGCTGTCTGATCGTCCTTGCAGCTCATACTATGACCAGATGTGCGGTCTCTGCGGCGACTACGATGGAAAACCGAACAACGACTTCACCAAACCAGATGGCATGCTGGTTGGAAACGTTAACGACTTCGCTAACAGCTGGCAAACAGAGGAAGATGAAGATGTCTCGTGAGTTTTATCTTCATCATTTGCACTCTGTAATCTGACTTTGCAATGCGACCCTACCTTTGCACTCAGTTCATGGTCATTATGCATGTGACTGAGCTGTACCAGACGTGATTGGCTGTCTTGTGATAGTGATGATGGTGAGTGGAAACCTGCAGGCCTCCAGATAAAGGAGGAAGAGGAGGATGATAATAAAATAATTGAAAGTCCCGGTATCATGAAACACTTCACAGCTTGTGAATGAACAATGTACAATGTGAATCTCAAACTGTCGTGTGTTTTTATCAGGTGTACTCCAGGCACCAAACCTGACCCCGACTGTGACCCCACACTGGAGGCTGAGGTGGTGAAACCAGACAAATGTGGCAAAATCACCCAAACTACTGGACCTTTCCGGTGAGACAAAAACAACAAAAAATCATCTTCATCATTTATGTATTTACGTAAACATTGCAACGTCTGTTTCCATTACAAATTTACAATTTTACAAATGACAAAATCTACAGAATCCAACTCAAATGAGTATATAAGATTTTGGGCCCCGCGTGTTGAAGATGGGCCCTGACTCTGATCGGATGCTGAGTGAAAGCTCAGCTGCTTCATCTCCACTCAGAAAGGCCTCATTGTGATGTGCGTGTTGACTGTTTTTCATCTCGCAGCGAGTGTATTGCTGTGGTGGATCCCACTCCGTTCTTCAAAAGCTGTGTGTATGACATGTGTCGCTTTAATGGCCAGCTGCACGTGCTGTGCGATCAGCTTCAGGCCTACACCACCGCCTGCCAGAGCGCCGGAGCCAAAGTTCACCAGTGGAGGACACCGGAATTCTGCCGTAAGTCCAACGTCCACTCCTACACAAGACATTCAGTCCCCAGATAAGATCTTCAGTAAACAACTATCTGTCTTTCTTACTATCTCTCCCTTTCCACCCAACCTTTATCCATCTATTCCTGTCTTCATCCTTTAATAATCTCTGTCCCTCCTTCTTTTATCCACCTCATCCCTTTGTCCCTCTGTCATCTACTCATCTTAACCTTTCTCTGTCCTTTGCACTTTTATCCATCATCCCTCCAATCCACATCTGTCCCTTCGTCCCTATGTCCATCCATTTCTCATCCACGACTCCATTCCTCCTTCACTCCATTGCCCCCATCATTCACCCCGTATTCCTTCATCTATCGTTCTGTCCATCCTGCAGCCCTGTTGTGTCCTGCTAACAGCTCATACTCTCTGTGTGCGAGCTCATGTCCGGAGACGTGTCTCGGTGTGTTTGGACCCCCGGGGTGTGAGGATGTGTGTGTGGAGGGCTGTGAGTGTGACCCAGGCTTCATCCTAAGTGACAAGAAGTGTGTGGCACTGAAAGACTGTGGCTGTGTGGACACCAGTGGCAGTTACCACCCTGTGAGTGTGAAAATCAATTTAATCAGTCATCAAAATATCAATACACACACAAACACGCATCTGACTCTGTGTGTGTGTGTGCGTGTGTGTGTATCAGGTTGGGGATGAGTGGTATGTGCAGGGCTGTGGGGAAAAATGTGTTTGTCAGGGTGGAGGCTTGATTCAGTGCCACAATAGCAGCTGTGAACCAATCACAGAGAGCTGCCAGCTACAGGACGGAGAATATGGCTGCCACCCGCTGGGTAACTTGCACACACGCACTTTTGTTCAGTAATCCCAGATTTCATCCAGTATTGTGAGATTTCATTCAGTATTCTCAGATTTAACTCAGTATTCTTAGATGTCATCCCATAATCTCAGTTTGAATTGAATATGACCTTTCCCCTGTGTGTTGTGCTTCAGGAACAGGCATATGCTCCGTCTCAGGTGACCCGCACTATGTGACCTTTGACAAACGCACCCATCACTACATGGGATCGTGCTCCTACACGCTGACCCAGCCCTGCAACGCGACCTCTGACTTTCCCTACTTTAGCGTGTACACACAGAACGAGCACAGAGGAAGTAACAAGAAGATTTCTTATGTCAGGGCTGTAGGCGTAACCGTGGATGCCACCAACGTCATCCTTGGCAAAGGTCGCGCCGTCCAGGTGAGCTTTTATGTCCCAGTACGGGTCAAAGTCCAAACCTGTCCATCAGCTTGCTATTTTTTCATGCTTTTGTCTCTTTCCTCAGGTTAATGGGTCAGCAGTCGTCCCTCCTGTCTCTCTGCCCAATGGGGTTAAAATCTACCTGAGTGGAAAGTTTGTTGTCTTGGTGACAACTTTTGGCCTGCGTGTTCGTTTTGATGGAAACCACCACGCTGATGTTTCGCTGCCGACATCCTACCAGGGCCAGCTGTGTGGAATGTGTGGTAAGGACCTCACCAGCATCATCACGTACTAAGCAGGATGTGGCCCATAGACAGACCTCAAAGTTCTGCTACAAATACAGTTAACCTAAGATCTTTATATACTGTTTTTTATTGGCAGCTTGACATAAGATCCAATTATAGTGATAAATTGCAATAAAATTATTGAAATAATACAAAGTTTATGAATATGCTTTTGTTGCTGATTAACCACTTCTCTGTGTACATCTACATTTGCGCTACTGGCTTTTGTGCCGAGATGATGAGATACACGCGCATTCGCATACACACACACTTACTTACTACTTCATACATTCAGGAAATTTAGAGTTTCCACTTCCCCTGCACGTTTTTCGTCTGTGGTAGGAAACAAACGCAGGTCACACGTGGTGACTGTGTGAAGTTTTAAGCTTCCCCTTGTTTTTCAATCTAAATGATCCTCAGAACAGTTTGAGTTATTCTCCCTCCAAATATAATATGAATCTTAATTGCTCCTTCATTACTTACTCACGCACAGTTTATTCTCACAGGAAACTTTAATGACAACCCCAAAGACGACAACATCAAACCTGACAACAAACCAGCAGCTACGACCAATGAGCTGGGAAAAAGCTGGCAGGTGTCTGACCCCCGCCCTGAGTAGGTCACACACACACACACACACACACACATAACCACACTACTTAAAGAATAAATGACTTTAACGGTCAATTTCATGGTTTTGTTGTTTCTGTCAGCACTTCAGGTCAACTGCTGTTGTTTCAACTGTGCTTTGTAAATTTTACGTGACTTATAGTCCAACTAATATATCAATCTTCATGTAAAAAATCAGGCACGTGTAACAAGCTGCATTTGGTTTGGATCCAATGAATATGGAAATGAGCAATTATTAGACTGTGAAAGGTGGTGATTTGATGAGTGTGGATTTCTATTGGCTAAACACAGAACAATAGAGTGCAAGAGCATGTAGATGGAAAAAGAAGACGACCAAGAACTGAGCCCTGAGGAAGATCCCTGCTTTTCCTCCTCCTTCATTTTCATTCTCTTCCTCAGATGTTCTAATGAAGGAGGACAGGAGGACTGTGATAAAGATGTGGAGGAGGAGGCCAAGAAGCCCGATAGCTGTGGACTGATCACTGATCCAAATGGTAACACTCACTCTCTCTCTCTCTCTCACATACACACACACACACGAATACAAACACAGTTCTACAGCTGTCCCTGTGTGACCTCAGGTATCTTTAAGCCGTGTCATGCCGTGGTGCCCCCTAAACCATACTTTGAAAACTGCGTGTACGACCTGTGTGCTACTGGCGGCCAGACGGTGGCGCTGTGCCAGGCCATCGAGAGCTACGCCGACATGTGCGCCGCTGCAGGAGTCCCCATTGCCTGGAGAAACAACACATTCTGTCGTAAGTTTCTGCATGTGTCTAAGGCCTCCTTCACACATTAACGTGTGAAGGGAAAACCTATAGACGTAACAGACCTGATACGCATGGGATCTGAACGTTGTTCCCACTCACAGGTTAAAAAAAGTTATGAATCAGGAGCTGTGACCTGCTGTAAGAGGAACGCAGACAGTGAAACCCACATTATTTATGAGTATAGTATAGTTATATTATAACTGGATGAAGATCAGAGAGGACAACCTCACAACACAAATACTGAGAGCTAATCAGAACTCCAGCAACCAGATCAGACAGTTTATTTGTAAAAAGCCCTCTGAGACCAGATATGCATTGAACGTGAAAAGGTGACATGCAATGACTGACTTTGTCCCTCTGTCAGCACTGAAATGCCCATCAGGAAGTCACTATGACCCCTGTGGCCCTAGCTGCCCCCAACCCAGCTGTCAAGACCCAGGTCACAGTGGTCCCTGTGCGGAGCCCTGTGTGGAGGGTTGCATCTGTAACCCAGGCCTGGTCCTCAGTGGAGATAAGTGTGTCCCCCTGACCGAGTGTGGATGCACGGATGAGGACGGAACGTACAGACCAGTAAGATTGTACACGTAACTTGTGTTACATATATGAACCAGCGCTACATGTGAAGCGCAGATTGGAGACCCAGGGTGTGTGTGTCTGTGTGTGCAGAGTGGAGACGTGTGGTTCACGAACACCAACTGCTCCGAGCGCTGCAAGTGTCACAACAACAACGTGACGTGTGAGCCGTGGGAGTGCAGCCCAGCACAGGAGTGCAAAGTGGTGGAGGGGGTCCTGGACTGTCACTCCACAGGTACAACCACTCACTACTGCCCCGTACTGCAAGTTTCAGATCTTGATCTGGATTAAAAATATGGGTTTCTATCCCCACTCACAAGCAATTTTAAAGTTTGTGCCCGTTGTCATTCAGCTCAAATGACAGGCTATTGAGTTTTGCTAGCAGTGCGATTAAATATGTTATTATTATTCACTTTGATTCGTTCTTAATCATTTAATTCATAAATATATGGCTATTTTATACATAATTACGAATGGTCCAAGTGCTGTGGAAGATCTAGTATTGAACATTTTGACAAGCATTTTAATTTGAAAGAGCATCTGTTTTGCTCCTTCCTGTGCCAGGTAAGGGGGTTTGTCACGTGGCCGGAGATCCTCACTACTACACGTTTGACGGTATCATGCACACGTTCATGGGCACCTGCACGTACACGCTGGTGGAGGTGCGAATCTTTTTTCTCATCCTTTTTTTTCTCTTTAGTTTTAATCTGATGTCCTTCATATATCAGACTTGCTGAGCTGATTGGAAAATAGTGTCATTGTTGTAATTCTTCTTATTTCGGTGCTGCAGGTGTGTAATTCCACCCAAGTGACTTCCTTTAAGATCGTGGCTAAAAATGAGGAGCGTGGTCAGCCCGAGGCCTCTTACATCCGCTCTGCGACAATCTACCTTCCTCATAATAAGACGGTGACACTGCAGAAGAGCCGCAGAGTTCTGGTGAGGAAGTTCAGCCTTAGGTACACATTTGACAAAAGAAATATACAGATAATAAGACAATGAGTTTCCATATGCGGATAATAAAAAGGATAAAAGTCAGAGGGTGTTTATATAAATTTTGATCCTGCCCACCGGCAGAATAATAGAGTGATTTGCTGTTGTTGAAGTTTGACCTGATGTTTGTGTTGCTTTAGCTGAACGGACGCA
The DNA here is from genome assembly GCA_900303265.1 of Brotula barbata. Classification (NCBI taxonomy): domain Eukaryota; kingdom Metazoa; phylum Chordata; class Actinopteri; order Ophidiiformes; family Ophidiidae; genus Brotula; species Brotula barbata. The sequence continues at coordinate 11,814 of OMNV01013740.1, forward strand.
GAGTAAGAACGCCGCTCACTATTGCTGAATCTGGAGCCAAGGTGATAACGAGTGGAGCATACAGTCTGCTGGACACAAACTTCGGTCTGCAGGTGAAATTTGATGGAGTTCACCACCTGGAGATCACTGTGTCTGGAGAATACTTCAATAAGGTGAAGGCTCACATGTTCACTCATCTAAAACCTTTAACTTTGACCTTAACCCTGGCCTTTCTGGGAACCCTTACATACATTGACTGAGCTAATTCTGTCACTCAGTGTCATATCAATCATCATATTATTCCAGTCAAAAGAACTTGGACATTCGTTCTTATCCATTGCAGCTTAGAGCCTTGTTAACAAAATAAAACAAAATAAAATAAAATAGCTCCTGCATGTAAAGGTTGGGTAACATTTATTGGATTTTTTTTCAGCTTTGTGGAATGTGTGGGAACTACAATCACAACTCCTCTGATGACAAACTGATGCCCAACAAGAAACCAGCCAAAGACGACATCCAGCTGGGAAACAGCTGGATATCAGAAGGAGACAGCGACCCCGGGTCAGTTGGCACCCTAACCCTTTTTGCAATTTTATCATGATTTACAGTAAATAGAACATGGTATAAATATTAGTGTAACATTGTTAATTATCATAACATTCTGATAACGTTACAATATTTATTCATTTTAAGTGAAAAGATTCAAAGAATTCCCACATTCCAGAAATACCAATTTTTTTTAAAGTTTTCAAATGTATTTTTGTTACCACTAACTCACTTTTAATCTCACACACACAAGTGTTTAAAATTAAGTTAAGCAATTCATTAATTGATTTAATTGATGGCAGACTTTTAATCCATTAATCCATCCATTACAGGGCAAAAATGACACTGCAATTTTTTTTATATCTTACACCCAACACTTAACACTTACGACGTTTTCAGATCTGAGGTCACTCATCTCTGAACTAAGTCACTGTCTTTGTTTATCACTTTTACCTTAACTCTGACGTGGACTTGTGCTGTTGCTGTTGTGCAGCTGTCAGCCAGACACTCGTCCCGACGTCCATCCAAACTGCACGGCCGAAGAAGAGCAGCAGTTCAATGCTCAGTGTGCTGTGGTGATTCTATCTGACGTCTTCAAGCCGTGCCACGCGTTGGTGCCCCCGGAAGCCTTCCTGAAAAACTGCATCTATGACATGTGCGAGTACAACGGAATGGAGGCCACGCTGTGCGACAATGTGGACGGGTACGCTCAAGCCTGCCTGAGCGCGGGCATGAAAATCAGCTGGAGGAACAGCACCTTCTGCCGTAAGATTCACCCTCATCATCAGCATCACAGCACCTCTATCTATTCTCACACATAATATACACATTGTATATACTCACACATACTACTTACTTCATCACTGCCTTGGACTGAAACAAACAACGGTACTTTATTGATGATGAAGTGTGGATAGCACCCATTCTTTAGTAATCTCTTTAATAATCTCTCTCACCTTTGACCTCTCCCGCCACAGCACTGCCTTGTCCCTCCAACAGCCACTACTCAGACTGCACGGCCCCCTGCCCCCCCACCTGCTCCGACCTCTTTCCCATCTTCTGCCACCTCCCTCCAACCGCCTGCGTGGAGGGTTGCCAGTGCAACGCTGGGTTCGTCCTGAGCGACCACAATTGTGTCCCCCTGGACAGATGTGGCTGCGTGGACAAAGATGGAGAATATCATGACGTGAGTAACACGCTGTCATGTTGCCATTGTGTCTCAATATACGTGTAATATGACCAGGTCTGACTTTATCTAACCCTTACATACTCATAATGTTGGTATTATTATTATTATTATTATTCATATATTTATGAACATTATGAACCAATTTTTAAGTAGTAGTTTCCCCATAAATAAAAAACTGAATTCAAAAGGATATACAGTTAAATTCCCTTCTCTTACACCATGACACAATATTAAATCAAATAATTTTATTTATCAATGCATCTGGCATAAAATGATGATAAATATTGTAAGATGAGCTCCGTTTTGTGATGAGCATGGAGAGCAAAAAAAGCAGCTAACTATCTGCCAGTTAGCTATCCTTGTTATCAGTGGGGCATAACGTACCTCTTTCTTATGCAGTATAAACTGATTAAACCACCAAGACTAAACTAAGAGTACAGTTCTTGTGATTGAGTTTTACCAACAGCAAAAAATCTGTTTAGGCAAAAGTAATCAAGTAAATGTATAGCTTTTCTTTAAGATGTGTACTCGAGTAAAAGTAACATTTTGCAAAACTAACACATACCTAAAGTAGACCACAGCAGTGAAGTATTTTTACTAGTCACAGTCAGTGTCAGTCAGTGATGTCTGAGTTATCCAGTCTTCTTTACAGTGATGGTAACAGCCAGTTCATAACAACACCAGTTGAAGGTCAATAACAACTATTATTTTGTGCTTTATGTTTGTGGTCAGTAAGCACACACATGCATTACTTCACTGATAGATAACAATCAATGATGATCTTAATGTGAGCCATTGTACCATCGTCCATCATCTGTCTCTCTCTCTTTATGTGTGTGTGTGTGTGTGTGTGTGTGTAGGTGGGTGACTCATGGCTCATACCCAGGTGTACCAGCAAGTGTTCATGTACCATGGGAGGTAAAATCATCTGTAAGGATCATCTGTGCAGCTCAAACACTGTGTGTACTCTGGACAAACATGGAGATCAGTATTGCAAACCCAGCAGTAAGTCCTGAACGACAACTCCCACTGTGACTTCACGACTTTAAACCAGCAACTGACTTCACCATCAACCTAATGGTTATTTGTGTCACTCTGCAGGTTTCCAAAAGTGCAGCATCTCAGGAGATCCTCACCACCGAACTTTTGATGGCTTCACACACCATTTCCAGGGACCCTACACCTATGTCCTGACAGAGGACCACAACCTACAAAGCTCACTTGTACCCCTGCGGGTGAGGGGGAAGAACATCAGACGTGGTGGAAACAGGAGGGTTTCCTTCCTGGATCAGATGTACATTGACGTCTATGGCATCAACGTACGTTTCCTGCAGAACAAGAAAGTTCTGGTAAGTCTATGATTGAGCTCTCTTCTCTTACCAAAAAGTGATTCAGTTGTAATAAATTTTCCAAGTCTGAAATGTCTCACCTCAGTCACAAACATTTCTTTGTAAGTTGTATCACTCTGTAGATATTAGCCTAATTAGTATCTTATTAAACTTCTGTCGTTCAAAGCCGACAGACCTGGTAATTGAAGGCTAAATGTCTCAAATTGGCCATGTAAATGACCTGAAAATCATGAAATTCATTCAAATTGCCTGTGTATCACCCATACAGATGTTGGGGTTAGGGTTTGTGGCACAGCTGAGCATTGTATGAGGTTTAAATTGTTAACTTGTGAACCATGGTCTTCAGGTGAACGGTGAACTCGTAGCTCCTCCTCTCAGCCCAGTCGATGGTCTCACCATCACCAGAAATTCCATGCAGGTCCAGCTCACCACTGCCTTTGGACTTACCGTGCGTTTTGATGGGAGAAGTCGCGGAGGTAAACGAGTAGCTCAGACTCACTCACTGTGGCCTCCCTCTGGCTTGTTTCTGAACGGATTTGTTTCCTTCCTCTTCCTCAGAGATCGTGTTGCCCAGCACCTACAAAAACTCAGTCAGAGGTCTGTGTGGAAACTACGACGGCATCACCAGGAACGAGTACATGCTGCCGGACGGGACGGTAATCAGAGACCTCAACAAGTTTGGAGCAAGCTGGAGGACCAGTGACCGACAGATGGAGGAAGTGAGGACGGCCGAGCTTCCTCACAGAGTTCACCTGCACAGGTAAAACACAAACCGCCTCACCGCATCACATCTGAGGCAGCTGTCAC
>OMNV01013740.1:29270-44875 GCA_900303265.1 Brotula barbata
TGCTGGCTCTCCGCCACACTCACAGCAGCCACGGCGGACAGGGAGCTCGCCACGTCCCTCCACGACGAAGCGCCAAAGCCTCCCCTCTGCTGCACACCGTCCGGGGACCGCATCACCAGCAGGACCTGCACGGTCTCCCCGAGAAAGACGTGGCTTCTCCGGGGGACAGTCCTGTACTCCCCCGGGTGCGAGAGGCTGGAGAGCGGAGCGGCGGGGAAATACAGCGAATAGTCAGAGCGGACCTCCATGTTAGCTCAGCCCTCTGCCCGGGTGAAAAACAGCCTCATGTGGGCTCAAGCACGGAGGAAAAGTCGCTTGACTAAACTTTCTCCGCCATGACATCCTCCATCTTCATCCAGACCATCAACCACCAGGGTAGCTAATCGACAACAGAATCCAGGACGAACTAATCGATGCACACGTTTTGATCCACCACGGAGTACCAAATACAAAGAGATTTTTTTTATATATAATAATGGCTCGAAATATTACAGTATTCCCCTGACATTTTCACTTGAAAATAAATATTACTTATTTATTCTCGTAATTCTTTTTCTTTTATTCTCAAATTATTTTGACCTGTAACGTTTAATTTTTTCCCGAAATAATTTGACTCGACCTCGAAATGAATCTACTCTATTACAAAACATTTGTTTTGCGCGCTATGTAACAAGTACATTGAGACATACATAGCAGTCTTTAGTCCTTTTATGTCTGTTTTAAATGACCCTCAAAATAGTCACCATTTTATTTCATAGTTCGTCTTTGTGTTAAGGCATGTTTTGATAAGAAGAGACAAACACGATGAGTTATCTGTTTACATAACTCTTTCATTATACTTGAACACATCATATTTCTTCTTGTCATTAATCTGTCACAATCAGAATTTTGAGAAAACGTTTAAATTCTGAGCTCTGCTGTGAACCACCAGGGGGCAGACAGCTTGAAACACACTGAATTCGAAGCCGAAACACAATGTGCTTGCGTGCGTGTGTGTGTAAGTAGCATGATAAATTCTGTGTTTACATGTAGGATAAATCCACAAAGGTTCCATGTTTGAAGTTCGAGCGAAGAAAGCACGCTACAAAGATATACAAGAAAGAAAATAAACTTTATTTACTTTATATACTAGTTTGTGTCATTTCGGCCTGAACATTAAATACCTTTAGGTTTACACAATATAAAAAAAACCAGTACCACATGTCTGCAAGGCTTCACTTAAGAATCATTATTTTTTATTATTATCATTATTCAGCTTTCAAGACAAAGGGATGAAGTCCTTAGTTAACCCAGATTAAAACATTCAAACATGACTAACAATTGAAGAAAAAAAAAATGTAAATGTTCAAAATTTAATAAAGTCAGCATTCATTGTATGAAACAAAAAGTACCTTTAAATGAACAGAACTGTTGATCTGACATCAAACAACAGAGATATGATCCAGTTTTGTTCAGTATTAAGTACCACGTTTGGCCTCTAGGAACATTAACAGACAATGTCCAAAGCAGAGTCAGGACAGTACTGAATCATTTTAAAACAAACACCGGGAGGGGGGCACACTTCCGAACAGCCCCTGTACAATAATACTACAGAAGAAGAGAATAAAGCCAGAGCTCAGCTTGAGGAAAATATGACAACTTTAGAAATAACATAAAATACATACGTGGACATTATGTTTGGGTTGATTTTTGCAGCAAAAACACCAAGTAGAAACAAAAGTCTTTCCACAGAAAACCTCTCGGAAACAGCCAGACAGTGTGTACTGAAATAAGTGGAATAAATTCAGGTTGCACTTAAACTTGCGGGTTTTGGGCCTTTAATTTACATTTTTTGTCTTTTGTCGACACGGATGAATGTAGGTTTGTGTTTCATGTGAAAGACTAAAGCTGACTCAGTCGGTGTAAGGTGAGACTGTTCTTTGATAAAGGAGCTTTTGTTTTGAATGAATGAAACAAGCCTTCATCATCATCATCAGTAGCACTCACATGTACCACTGCACACCATGTCCGCACACAGTTCCTTTAAATACATTACTTATTGTTGTTTGACCTAGTTCATGAAGACTAAGGAGACTTGCATTAGTATTTGCATTGGCTACAATTTCCTCCATCAGCTCATTTCTAACACTGCGATTGCTGATCAGGATAATCAGAGTCTTATTAGCAACCAGCCAGCCTTGACATGTTAGTGTGTATCGGTGTGTTCATGAAAATCAAGTCAATCTTCTTCTGCTGTCACACACGCATGAACATGCTGAGGGAAGAATGCACAAGACTCTAGTGTGTCAGCTACGAGAGCTCCAACACACAAACTGATCACATCAATCAAATATCAACCTTCAATAATCATTGTCTCTGCCTTTTGATGTGGGGAGAGGATCTGAAGGAGGACAGGTTGAAGAGCTTATTACCTATTTACCTATCATTCAGAGAGACAAAGTCCACTGTAAAACCTGCAGCTCACACAACCTACAGGGATTTATGGCCCTCCTGGCCACTGGGAGTGGGGGAGGGGGGTTGAGACTTCCTCGAATTGCAAAAAAATCAAGGGGAAATTTTTGCCATTGTGACAATGTTAAAACTGTTCAAAATGATCCATCTCCATTTGCATTTGAATCAATGTCTATTCCTGCGCTAAAACACACAACCGAGACACTTTTCCGACATTCCAGTGTTGGACTGATGGGAAACCTTTAATGTGAAGCAGCAGTGGGAAGTAGTTAGTGGCTAAAGCAGCTCTTCCGGCAGATATTGGGAAATTTCAAAGATCAGATGTCACACAGGACCTACAGAATTCCTCAAGGTGAAAACAGTCATAAACACATGATCATTTAACAACTAAACATTCTGACTCCACTTTATGAAAGTGTGTAATTTACGATTTAAAGGGACTATTTTATTTTCATTTTACCACATAATTTTTTGTTTCTGCACATAAGTCTGTCATCCATGTCTGTGTCAATATGGAAAAAGTGAACTGAGAATCCAACAGTGCGGTTTGGATGAAAATATTGTTTCACATTTCAATAAACTACTTTAACTCTGTGTTGTTTGCAAGGAACAGACTGAGGAGGTTCATTTGCAGAAATAGAAAACTACCATTTTTATCAATTTTTTAAGGAAGATTGATATTCTGTATTCCAGCTCTACTGTCTTGTCGCGTCTGAAGAGGCTTGAACCATTTACATTTCTGAAAATCTACAAAAACCTAAGCTACAACATGCTTACCACAACCAGCACTGAGGAAAAGCTGCCGATATAGCCAATTACTGTGATTTTCAGATGCTCCTTTAACAAATATCATTTCAAATGCTGTAGACACAGACTATGCTATTGTTTACTTCGAGCCCTTGGGTTAACGAAAGCGGAATATCCATCAACATGTCAAATTTAATTCACCGTGAGCTGAACAGTAAGAAATTTGCTCCAAGGTTTCATCTTAGATCTGAATCAGTTTCCATATTTGATTATACAGACTTGTAGACAGCTTTTGTCAAAAAAATGGCTGATTTGAGAGGCTCTTTTACTATATACGTATAATTTTATTTTATTTGGTTGTTTCGTTGTTTTCATTAATAAGCTAGCAAGCAAGCAAACTGTAGGCATAATTAGCAACTGCCTGACAATAGAAGTCAGGATTTCACCACTGGTAAACAGCACCTCTGTGTAAAAATACTATGTATGGCCAGCTCCCTTCCTCCATAATAAAAGAAGCAACCAGAGCTGTGGCTCATTAATATACTGACAATACCCACCCAAAACTCAAAGCTCTTACTGTAAAATGACAGAACAAAGATACATGCTGCAAAAGTCAACTTCACAAACTCTTGGCACACCAAAGGGAACTATGTGACTAGCCAATGCCGATCCCTTAAATTGATTAGACCTTTGTTGGCTGCTTCATTAAAACCCACACGTTTTACCCATTGGCCTTATGGATAAGTAAAGAAACAACGTGTGAGTGTCCGCAATCATATTCTCGTTTTTAACTCCATTCTAATTTCAATTCTGTGCTGTGCTTCCACACAAGGAAAAAGGGCAGATTTAACTGTAGTTCTTCTGTTTCACATGCAGTTTGTACACTACGGCAATTTATTAAACTTCTGGATTTTCAAGTCATTTCCATCTTATCCATACCACTGACATTGTTTCTTGATGTAGCAAGTTGTCACTTTACGGACCATATTTGAAGTACACATCCTAGATCTATAGCCTTTTGAATGGACCCGTATGCATTTATGTTGTTGTTGTTTCTTTTACAGCACAAAAAGAGAATTTATGCACATCCCAATACATCAAAATACTATATCTTATTCATTTTCACCACGTCTGGTGTTTGCCCCCTTCTATGAAATGAATGGTAATTCCACTAACTTTACATTTCTCCATAGTGCGTCAATAGTCGAGAAACAATGTCAGAGATATAGTTGAAATAAACCAAATCTTCAGATTATCAGTATTGTTATCAGTGTCATACAGGTTAGTGGTTGTGGGCGAAGCAATCCTGACTGCAACATCACTTATGAACATAACCTTAATGTAAAAGTAGTGTCTGAAACAGTAAAACTATTTGTATCACATAAAAATCAGGTCAGCTTTATCTGAGTATCTTATTTTGCCCATTATCAAACATTGTGGTACGTACAGAGAACAAAACAGGTTTATCACATGTGGTAACAGGTGAGGCTCATTCACTTTCTGGTAAATTGTCTTTAAACGACTGAAGACTTGCCAAAGTTCATAAAGTAAAAGCACAAAGAGCTCTGAACAAAAAGAAGTGCAAAGAGGAAGTGTTTTACTTAGAAGGTGTCTGTAAATTCACATAAGTGTCGAGGTGAAGAAAAGTCAAAGGAAGTGGACTCACCTCCACTATCTCAACCTCCCTCCTCCTTCTCCATGTAACAAAGTCTGGTTGATCCTCGGTAATCGCCTTCCATCCCTCTCTCGGTCCCCGACCTCTACCATCCGTCCTCCTCCTATCCTCCTGTCTCCTGTCCTGGACCCCACACCAACAGCAGCAGGAGCGGGTAACACAGGCCCCTGGCTCTGTGGCCCCAGTGCTGGTATAGGTCGTGGGAACTGTTTGCCATCCAGCAGGTCTTTGTACTGGATCTCAGGCCTGATCAGGCGCAGACAGGCCCTCATGGTGCTGTTGTCCAGCCCAGGTTGGAGCTCATAGCCCAGGATCTTTACTAATCCACTCTGGAACGGTCGGATGGCTTTGTCTCGGATCCGGTGGGCTTCAACAGGCTTCCCGCCATCCCTCAGACAAACTTGGGCCAGAACATCCCGCCTCATCCTGAGAAGAGCCACTTCCTGTTCCATCTGGACACGACCAAACCTGTCAATTTCCTCCCAGAAGGTTCGGTTGAATGCTTTATACAAGTGCCAATCTAAGGCGTTCCACTCTCGTAACTTCTCCCGCTGTCCCTGCGTTAACGACAGATTTGGCACTTTGGCTTGTAAACGTCCTCCTCTAACACCAACGCCGGCAGCTGCTGCCGCTTTGCCCATCCAGCTCCCACTCATCCCACCTAAGCCGCTGGGCTTCTGCTGCCGTGCGTTGAGGCTGAATGACACAACAGCATCCAGCGGCCAACAGAGGGCGTGTCTGAGCAGGATCATGGACTGATCAAAATACTCCGAAACCAGGATCAGCTTGAAGGCCCGACGGATCGCAGCCTCACCGCGCTGGACCAGCAGCTGGGAGAAATTAGCATTGTTGTCCAAGCCAAAATCAAACCACAGCAGGTTGCGGGCGTAGTGGTTGTTACGCAGATGAGGATCGTAATATTTCATAGGGTCATCTGCAAAATCCCCCAATCCTTTAGCTTTCCTAAAGGCAGGGGCCACTTCTTTATAATATGCAAAGGAGGACTCCGCCAGAGCCACAGGGTCCCGGATTATGGAAAAGTAGAAGGTGTCAGCCGGCATCACCTTTTCCACCTGATGACAGCAGGACAAACACAATTATTTATTTGTTCCATGTACAAAGTCAACATGAGTGATTGTGATGTGTCACATACAAGCATATAAACTTGTTGTCTTAATCATGTGATCAAGACTCCACTGATATTCAGCTGTGTTTTTAATACTAATACTCCCATACTAAACCCTTAGTACGAACACTCTTAAGGCTCCTGCAGACTTCAGTGCACAGCATGTGGGTTTTACGTGCATATGTACACACTTCTTTGTAGTGTTTCCGGTCCTCAACCCTCCTCCCACACACATGTAAGACGCACATACCCATACATTACATTATGCTAAGCTATAAAATATACATCAGCTCAGAGTTGTCTGCAGATATTATTTTTTCATTATGTAATAACAAAAACAACAAAATGTTCATTAAGTCACAGCTGAAGTAATAAAAACAGCCCCAAACAGCAGCACATACACACATCTCAGCACAAACACACACATACACACATATATACCGCAACCCCCCAATCTAAGGCTTGTTGAACCTCATGTGATTCCTCCACCCCCCATGCCGCTCCTCTCCTCCTCACCTCGGGCTTGTTGAAACTCATGTGACTCATCCTACCTCCCAGCCCCCACCCCTCACCACCACTCCTCCCCTCTTCACCTCAGGCTTATTGAACCTCATGTGGTTTCCCATGATGTGGAATTCCAGGACCCTGGGACCTCGGTAGCCTTTAACTCTGTGGGCATTGAAGGGCAGCGGGTAGCCCAGCTGGTAGCCCAGTGGTAGAGCGAAGCGGAGGTGACGCTCCTCTCCGAAGCGGTACAGCATGTTGAGCACAGTGCTGCTGGCCGTCTTGTGGGTCTTGAGAAACATGATGTGGTTATGAGGCTGACAGGGGCCCAGTGACGGCCCCTGGGCATCAGGGGATGAAAAAATGGAGCGAGCCGCTGGCTGGACGCTGCTGGAGGACAGATGGAGGACATAATGTGAAATCACAGTCATAAGCAGTCTGTGAGGTGTTTCTTGTTTCACATGTTTTGCAAACTCATGCCAGACATATGTAATGTAAATTTACCAACTACAGGTTTTAACGAAGGCTTCATTTTGTCCTCATGCAGTCTAATAAACACAGTGAGAACAAAGCCAAATTTAATCAAAAGTGACATGAATGTGTCAAGAGATGGCAGTGGAAAGTGACGAGTCAGGAAGTGAGTCAGAAGGAATGATTCAGGTGGCATGCATGACATCAGAATCAAACAACCATGAGCTGAAACTCAAAAAGAAGACTCACAAGAAAAAAGATAATAAGATAGATGGATCGCATGAAGGTGTATGCATGGTGAGTGAGAGAGTGGATTCATTGACTAAATCACAGTGTGTTCAAAATTTTAATGTGCATGTCAATTTGGAGCCTGCGGTGATTTTGCGAGAACAGAATGATGTCACTGGACTCTATTTGGAGAACTGCACCTCCACATAGCTAAGAGACGATTATAATGACTTCCAGATGGTGTGTGATGTCAGAGGTCAGTTTATGGTTGTGGTATATGAAGAGAACAAACCTGATCTCCCTGAGGGCCGTGAGACCCACAGATAGACACTGTGTGCATTTGTCTTTTTCTGCTCCATATGGACTCAAACTGTGGACATGTGGAGCTGGGTGAGGCCAGAATTAGCTGATTAACCCTTTCCATACCTCTTGTTGAAGATTCCCAACAGCTGGCCAGCAAAAGCAACAACCACAAAGATCAGCAATGCTTTCCACATCCACAGAGGAGCGAAACGCCCGCACATCAACCACCGCAGCATCCTACCAGAGGGTAGACAGAGGGAGAGAAAGAGAGAAAGAATGTGAACCTTGGAGAAGTTATGAGGAGGAGTGAGAGGAAGATGAGATCAGAGGGTGGGGAGGGTCAGAGAGAGTTAAGAGATGAAGAGGGGGTGGGGGGTTTGGATGAGTCATAAAACAAACACAAGACAGGCAAGGATCTGATATGATGCAGAAACACACTTGTGTTTTCTGTGGTTTCTTGTGCTTCGGACATGAACATGGAATTAACACAGCTTGTTACTTAGTGGGTAGTTCAAGAAAAGGTATGCTGACACTGTCTGTAAACCGAGGGATCGTTTACACTGGCTTTGTAATTTACGTTAACATGCTAGTCTTTGACACTAGTCTATTACTGATGATTTCAATCTGATTAGCATGTTAACGGTTGGGAAAATCAACTAATTGATTCTGATTCTTTTCTCCTTAATATACAGTGACACATGTTAAACCTCTGGGGCCACTATTGGACTCACTGCATAATTCTTTTTATAGGGAGCTCATTCTGACACCCAACATCAAACACAATATTATTTTGTTTTGTTTCTGTCAAAATTCCACAAAAAATTCTACATTAACATGCCAAATATGCAAAAAAAGAACAAAAAAACAACTTGACATCAAAATTCTTATATCGTGCTGTAGATTCAGATTTGTTCAGAGCAGTTTTTCACACTGGCAGTTATTTTGGGTGTTTTGTCAGTATTCGTGTACATCCTTTCCTCATAAACTTAGAGCCATGGGGTCATGTCCAAGCTGGCTATTACACACAGCCACACCCCTGAGTGTGTGGCCTCCTGCTATCTAGCAGCACATAATTTATGCTCAGAGAACAGCATAATACAGTTGATTCTGTAGATGTATATGGATTATTTACATTTGATTGGAGCACTGAGTGGCATACAAACACATCTGGCGATCTGAAGGCATCACCAAGTCTCCCACAGACCAGTTTGAACACAAATATTTCACCATTGCATCTCGGCAATGCAATGTCAGGTTTGCGTGATTGGTTCAGATGAATACTCTGGTACTAAAGGGGGAGGCAAAGACGAACCGTCATATGTACAGGCTGAGTGAGATTATGGTCTGCTGGCTGATGAAGGCACTTGTGGTTGTGAACTGGAACAATCATCATTATATAGAATGGTTTTACTAGAACAAATAGCACTGCATTCAGTGTCTGAAATTAAGACATCCACAAAGCAGGGGCCCCTCACAGGGCGGAGAGGGGCCAAGCACCAATTAATCAATCAACACATAATAACGGTTTATTTTTGGCTCAGTGAAGAACATGGCTGAACCAAGAACATTAACAGTTACATTTAAGTGATGATTTCGATCCCAGAATGTTTTCAGTGATCCATAAACATCAAAAGGCTTTTCCCATATTTTAAAATGAACAAATACAATGGGACTATTGTTCCCTGGATAGATGATCAATAAGTGTTATTTAGTCCAGATCAGACACAGTGCCTATACGACGGAAGTAATCAGACCTTTTATTACCGTTGTTACTGAAATCTTAAATAACTTAAAGCTCTTGACACTGAGACGCAGAGGGGTCGTGCCACACCTCCCCTCCTCCACAATCTGCAGCGCACAAAGGAGCCATTGGGATCCACGCACGAACGCACCCCCCTCCCCCTCTCCCTCCCACACACATAGACATACACACATACACATACACACACGCGCGCGCGCGCGCGCACACCTCTCTCTGGATCTGTTTATGGGCAGCTCCCTGCACAACGCCTCCCTCCACTAACCGCAATCACTGCATCAAATCCCCGCTGGGCCTCGCTGAGCCCGGCTCCTCAGCCGAAACTTCACCTGAGACTTAAACACCGACACGACCGTCGTACCTGGCTCTCCGTCTGAACATGATGCGTGAGGCCCCCGGTCCGTGGTGCTGCGGTGGTGCAGACACCGCGGAGCATCTCGAAGCCTTCGGCTGCAGCAGATCCACCGACCAGGAACCTCAGCGCCGGGATCAGGGTGAGGGTGATGACCGAAATCAGGTCCACATGACGTTGCTCCGGGTGATTGATTACTGATGATTGATTCCGACAGAATGTTCCTTTTGTTCTTCCTGAGCGCGCGGGTCTGCTGCGGCCCCACCGACGGTCAAGAATAAAACAAACACACTACACAGCACCCTGCTTCCGGACATGCCTACAAAATAAAAGCCCCAAATACACGCTGCGCACGGACTCAACAGACACTAAAGAAAGTACATAGATAGATAGATAGATAGATAGATAGATAGATAGATAGATAGATAGATAGATAGATATACAAGACATATACTGACCATGTACAGACTCACACAGCCTGGCTGTGGAGAGAGGACGCCACAGATAGACCTGCAGAAAAGCACTTTTTAACCACCTGCCAAATGTACCGAGACAACAGGGACATTTACTACCCACAGATTACAGACGTCCAAAAAGACAACATGGACAATCACAAAAAAACTGACATATCTGCCGAGGGAAGGACAGAAATGTGCAAACACAGCCGCAAGATTTGTGAGCTGTTGTGACCAGAAAAGGAAGTCAAGTGGAGTCCAACCACTCTGAGAAGTGACAATCACTTGGACATTCCTGCAATGACCATTTGGACTGCGCATTCACACATTATTTCTTTTATGTAAAAATAATGTTGCTGTGCTCATATAGTTCTTACTTATTTTTATTGAAAGCTTACATTTTTATTTTTATCTACTTTAAGATATTTTTTACATATCTGTATATACTGTATACAAACAGAATCCTAATTTCTCTGTTTATGTACATTATTGTTCATAGTCACACTTGCTTTACATAGATAGATACAGAGCAAATACTTTAATTACAAATATTTCTCAACTATCTGTATATATACATATATATTAACTGCTGTTGTATATTTTTCTCTTTCATTTCAACTTTTTACATATCTGTATATGTATATGACATCTTCCGAACAGCAGAGTCACAATTCCTCTTCTTATGTACATTCTGTTGTCTTTTATTTTTATTTCATTCCAGTTTATGAACTAGTTATGAAGATACAGTTAATAGTTGTGAAATAAATTACAGCGGCAGAGCTGAAATTTTACCCTGCAGCAGCTGCTGTGACATGTTAGACGGACACACACACACGTTACAGTTTAACATTACAGCTTTCACACCCAGCGTGTTTATTTTTACTTTGTTTGAGAAATGCTCATATTTTTATTAATTTTGATGAAGCTTGTATTAAATGTGAATATACCTGAAATCATGGTGACGCGTCTTCTTCGTACGGAGTGTGTTTGCTCCTCCAGGAGAAGCGTTGGGCTCTAAAGTCCGCGGGGTGTGGTCATGAGGTAAATGTTTCATTTGATTTATCTTGACATCCAGCACAAAATGATGCGATTTCTCTTAATGTTGACGATTCAGATGCGGCGCTATCAAACCCCGCTGAGGCTCAGTGAATCAATGCACACTTAATTATTCACAGACACGCAACTGCAGCGTTGCTCGCCTAAGGGAAGTCAGCACGGCGGCTCACACGTTGGCACTGAGACAAATGCAGCCACGCGAAGGAAGAAATGAAGAGAGAGAGAGAGATAAATCTGTGTTAGCTTCAGATTACACTGACTGACGTGCCTACTGACAGCGCAGGAACGAGATCAATATCGGTTGTGCATAGATACTGTTGCGTCATCCGTGTGCGATCTCCACGGGGTGGGTGGTAAACACTGTGAAAAGGACTTAGAACAATGTAAGATTAAACTCTCAAGAATCGGAATTGCCAGCTGTTCATACTCGATAATAGATGCTCGTTCACATCCGCCAACTTCACTAGTCTGTCTACGTCCCTTCTTACACAGCTGACATGTCAACACAGACTTGTCATCTCCCGCTCGTCCCTCCCAATAGGAAAACCTACATAAACGCCTCATGTCATTCCATCCCATAGCCCCCCGTCAGTACTCGCACTTTGCGGTGTGTGAGAGCTCCCCCTGTGTTCGACGAATAGGAACTGCGTCCCTTCAATAACAGATGGACAGAGGTTTGTCTTCCTGTGTCCCTGTTCCCAGTAAGGAGCTTTAACTCAGACGGGATTAAAGCTCCTTAAACTGCAAACACCTGTCAGACTGCACAAGACAACCCCTTTCGTTCTCTAACCGCTTTTCATATACAGAAACACTCAAACGGAACAACAAGAACAATAATAATAATCACAAACCTCTGATAAGTCATTTGTCTGGAACCACCATTCGTCTCCCATACGTATCGGTGTTTGCTATTCTAAAAGAATGTGTCAGAGCAGATATTTTAGACCTGATTCGAGACTAATTTGCACCGTATGATCATCTATCATGTCATGGAATCTATGTCTGATTATTTTAACCCCTCAAATATTACACTAATTGGTAATTGAGTACACTTTAAAGCAGTTTAGGGTTATTTCTTTTATGATTGTTATAATAATATCTCTGGAGAACTGATGATATCACTTCACATTAGTTTCCCGTAAATATTAATAAGTTAAAAGTACCCTATCTACATGTAGAAAAGGGATAAAAATGTATCTAGAGATGTTGATGAGAAAATAAAACCTAAAATCCATTTTCAGTACTGACGGTACTTTTTGAATATTGCCATTTTTTTTCTTTGTCACTTTGTTCCCCAAATGGATCCTGATATAATTACTAGCTTTTGAAACATTGTGCATTTTAGTAGAATTTCAAGTAAAACCTTATGAAGATGTCCTCCGTTCTGTTTTATTGCACAGAGGCACAGAGTGTCAGGCAGAGGCCGGCAGGCTGCACCATCCAAATAAATAATCTCAAATCTTCCTGGTTTCATCTAGGTACCTGCAGTCTCAGAACCAAACAGACTCACCTTTTACTCCAGGACCAATCTGAAGAGACTGTCTATCCTGGTCATATCTGTCCCTCCTGTCCCCTCGCAAACCTGTTCTAGATCTGCCTGGAGCTTAGAGTGCCTCTCCTTTCCTTCCCTGCTGCCTGAAGCCACATGATCTGGTTACATCAGAGTTCCAAGGAGTTCAATTTTATAACATTAGATCCATTTTAAAAGAGAAACATATTCGAATATCCTCTAGATCAATTTGGGGAAAACACAATTAAATCTGCAGCAAAAAGCACATTCATTTATTTAAATATCTGCGTAACATGAGTATTTACATTTAGTCTTTGATATTACAAAATAGAGCTTTATTTACGAAAAAATGTGCTTCTCAATACCACACAACAAGCTAGTTTGCAGAGCAAATCTGAAAAAAATTAAAATGTATCTATAATGGTATTTTCCCATGCCTTCTAGTTGTGAGTATTTATAAATAAATAAAAAAGCATGATACCATTAAACATGATATATTACTCAATAAAACTGAAAGGTGGATGGGGTCATATTGCACTGGTTGAAAAGCTGTACATCCAACAGGCAACAGTTTGTACAAATGGGTGATCACGAATCAACATGTCTAGATATTACCTGTGGTTTCCTACAGGGGTCAGTATTAGGTCCAAAAGTGTTTGCGTTGTAAATGATACATATAGTGTATCAATATTATTGATATTGAAATGTTTTATTTGCGGATGATACTAATATTTTTTGTTCTGGGGATAGTTTATAGCAGGTGTTGGAGGTTTTCGCAACCGTAAACAATGGTTTACTTTAAAACTTTTACATCATCTACTTTAAAAAAAAACCCCAACAACAATGAACAGTATGTGTAATTCAGTGGAGTGAATTTGTGGAGTAGGTTGGATGATGAGTTAAAACCATACTCTAAGATGAATCACTTTAAGAAGATATTTAAAGATATAAATGTTTTTGACAAGTGGTTGATGTTTTGGTTGCAAATTAATTTGACTTGTTTATAAATGATATACAGGTTAATGGAGGAGAAGACAGGAAGGGGTAGGGATATAAAAGTAAACACTTCTTCCAACACTCAAACACCCAAACACTGTTACTCTTGTTTTGCTTGTTTTCTATTTCTCATGCCCAAAATAAATAAATAAATTCATAATAAGTAGATTGCACACGTGCACTCCACCAAGAAGAAAGGGTTCTATTTCCCTTATCCATGATTCCTTCTGTGCCTGAATGGGAAAGGAAGTGTCCGGTGTTGTCACAACAAGGGCAGTATGTGCCAACCTTTTCTCTCTCATGGCTACCACATGATGTCACCCCTGAATAAGGGTATTTTGAGTTGCACTTAGAATCAGCAACATCAATTTTCAATTGGTCAGGAATCATTTGATTTGATAAGTGTTGAAGTGGCATATTCAGGGAGCAGATTCTTAAATACCATCCGCAACTCAGAGAATGCACGTGAGTCTGGAAAAGACAACATGGAGACGGTATGTGTGGACCCTCTATGTGTTCTCTCCTGCATGTGCATGGCCGCATCAATCAGTGGGTTTCCACATCATGGTGTGGACTGAAGCCCCTGAAACCTGGATAACACACATCAGTTTTTTTTGTTTGTTTATATCAATATATATTTTAGACCCATCTAAACAGAACAAAACAGAGCTCCTTCTTTGGATTCTAAACCACGTTTACCCTGACGACAATTATTAGCGTGAACAGATAAAAGATGAAGTCAACCAAAAGCAACTTTCTTAAGCTAATGCTAAGCAACATAGATCAAAGTAATGACTGGGTCGTATGTAAAAGTGGAACATTGTGGGGTTTTTCTCCTGAATTGCAAAAACCACAAATTAGTTGCATCATAACCCTACTTACGCGCCAGCCCACACACCCACACACAGCATATTGACACAATGCCTGACGTGTTCATTTTACTTAAAGCTGCTCTGAAGTTTTATCATGTCCTTGTTCACTTTTAGAACATCAGAAACATCCATTTTCCTGCTGCTGCTGTTCAGACCCTCACATACTGAATGGCTCCCCAGAGAACTTTAACTGTTCACCGGGAGCATCTTCATCACAGCATCGATGTCCATCTTCCTCCTGAATGTCTCTGTAGTGAAATAATATGCAATGGGGTCAAGTAAGGTGTTGAGACATGCCACCATCAGGCTGTAACGATACGCAGTCAACAGGATGTGTTGATCATTCTCTTTATACACATAGAGGAGGCCCAGGGTGACATGGTAAGGCAGGAAGCTGAGGAGGAAGATGAGGAGGCTGGTGGTTATCATCCTCTGAATCTTCCTGCTGTCCACAAAGTTAGTCTGCGCCACGGTGCTGTGCCGGATGGCCCTGGCCAAACCCCAGGAGCAGATCAGCATCAGGATTAATGGGATTCCAAAACCAAAAGACAACGTGGAAAAAACCACCACCGGCTGTGTTGCATAGACCGGCTTATTCCCAAAGCATTGCATCTCCTGGGTCACATTCTTTGACTTGGAAAGGAAGATGGGTAGGCTGGCACCAAAGGTGAGCACCCACACAGCCAGGCATACCAGCGGGGCTTTCTTTCTAGCTTGCTGTACACAGTGGGACATGGGGAAGTTTACAGCCATGCAGCGATCAAAGCAAATACAGGTGAGGAGGAAGATACTACTGTACATGTTAGCCAGCAGCACCAGGCCAAGCCAATCACAGAGCCACTGAGGGAGGCCATCAAAGCCCAGGTGGTGGTAGATCCTGAGGGGCAGCGTGAGGACCAGCAGCAGATCTGCTATGGCCAGGTTGGTCATATAAATGGTGGTGTGGGATCTAGGTTTGGTCTGACAGAAAAAGAGTGTAAGCGCTACCAGGTTGAGAAGGAGGCCCATAACAAAGATGAAGGAGTATGCCGTGACGAAAATGATGCTGGAAGGATCAGAGGTCTCATTATAACCGGATGAGGTGATGTTCATGATGATCT
>OMNV01013741.1:7762-25275 GCA_900303265.1 Brotula barbata
CCACAGCTGGAGCATCTCTCTCTCCACCCACCCCCCTCCTCTTATGCTTTTCCTCCATTCACCCCAAACAACGCCTCCGTTCTTTTGGATTTCACACTATGCAGATTGTTTCAGAGGACAAGCAAGAAAGAGATACAGATAGAGGCTGCAGGGGACAATGAAACAGCTGGCTGTGTTACAGCACTTCATTTTGGTCTTCTATATTCTATCATGTCATGGAAGGCCCTTGGGCTTATCAGGGTGACGGCTGAGAGGTCAAAACTTTCAAATATACAGAAAAATTATCTGACATTTTAAGATATATTATTTATTTCCCTCTCACAAACTTTATTTGTAAGAATTAGCTCTCTTTTTTATATTGTTACACTGATTTTAACCCACTTTGCCATTTGGTTGTAGTTCATCTTCCAGCCAGAGGGTGGAGATGTTATTGTTTTTTTGAACCGGAAGAAAGGGGCAGAATCGAAAATTATTACTTCATAAAACGAAACTATCGAAATGACCAAATTAAACTGTGGATATATATATTCTTATGTATTCAAAATGAAATTGTCGGCTCGTAGTCCGCGCCCGGTTATTTTCAGAGTAAAAGCTCGGTTCTGTTTCCTCCAGGTGTACTATCAGCCCCTGGTGACTTATTTATTAATTTATTGGTGATAATTAGAGCTGTCTTCTAATTAAATGATCATTCAAGATTAAATGTATTGACGCAATATAACCTTTCTGACCGCTAAAACAAAAACGAGCTTTTACTGCGAAAATTACGTAGGGCTCAAACCGCGTCTTTACTTCCATTACTGTTTATCGCAGACAGAAAGAGGACAATAAATATTCACAGGATTCTATTTTGTGCGTGCATTTATCATTTCATACACGCTTAACATGATTGTACAGTGAATAATTTTTTTTATTTTTAAAACCCACCTAATTACGTAGCTACAACAAAAAGAAAGAACATTGTTCAGACCCCTTTTGTTTAGTTGTTAAGTGTTAACAACTTAAACAATCCCTTAAAGGGGTAAATTAACCGGTGATTGAGCACATCTGAACTGTTCAGGGCTATTTGAGGTATTTTGAGCACATTTAATAGACCTTTCCACATTATTAACCCATTGTCAATCATAGAGAAGTCATAAACAAACATCATTTCTAAAGAAATGATGATAAAAATTTAAGAATGCATTCTGATGTATTTGGTACCTTTGGAATCATTGGGGCTCTGTGAAGATGGGACCACTGACGATTACCTCAGATTTGAAGAGATTAGAATCTCATTGAAGATCTCTGAAAAAAAAACACTTATAAGAGTTTATCAATGTGAGTGTGACCCAGACTGAGGAAACAAACTGCAGCTAAATCCACTAAAACATCCAGTCATGTTTGTGTCATAGTTTGTGGTGTTATATTAGTACTTTGATCAGACGTATTACCCAGCATCCTTCATCATCACGTGTCCAGACATGGCCTATTAATCTGTTTGAAAAGAGATTTCCAGGCCATCAGCATCCCTTCCATATGTCCTGAATGGCCTCGCTGCACTGACGTTTCCTATTGTTTGTGCTTTTGTTCACAAATGAAATAAGCCCCGGTTCTTCAGGACGCCTGTGAATTATTGATACGAGCGGCATTCATCCAAGTGCTACTGTATACCTTCAACGATGACGTCACATCCTCAGATTTTCCTCAGGAGACGGACGCGGGGGAAAATATCCGATTGATTATTCCGAGAGATGGATTTTGTTTATACTGGGGGCAGACGGCTCGTTCATAAATCACTGCGGGTGAGTGTGTTATGAGGAACACGCTGATCAATCGTGGCCAAGGATGAAAGCCGTGAATGAAAAGAAGAGCGTTGACATGATGATACTGACATTAGTGTCATTTATAAAGTGAGATGTTTATGGTTTGTCATAAGTTGGAATGTGGTGACAATAAAAACTGTGTAAGTAGATCAGATTTATGAAGATATAAAGAAATGTTATAACACAAACATAGGGGTTTCATAACTCAATATAAATAGAAAAAAATGTGCTATAAAAACCTCATACAATGCAGTGTGTAGTGCCTTCATTATTATGCAAACTTATTACTGTAAAACCAGAAACAATTCATTGGAAAAAGGCATCTGAGGACTGTAAATAATGGATATTTGTGCTTTGTGTATAATTGTTTACCTTTTCATCGCTGTGTCTTTAAATCTCAGCTCGTCTTTGTTGTAATCATTTTCCGGGAATCCTTTGTGTGATAAGATATGAGATTTTTGCGTTATAACTTTCCGACATTGTACTTTCTGTTTACTGTCACTTCCTCATTCTGGGCTGAATTGTGTTTGTTTGTTGAGCCTTGAGTTGATTTTCTCCCAGTAGAGGGCAGAGGTGTTTTACTCTGGACACCTTGGAGACTAAAACAGACATCCCCGAAGACATTTTTATTTATTTTACTCAAAATTCACCGTTCAGTGCCTTTAGAAAGGAATCAGAACCCCTCACTTTTTCCACATCTTATTATATTACAGACTTATTTTGAAATAATTTAAGTGATTCTGTCCTCACTAACAGATGCATACAATCCTCCAATAATCCCATCAGTGGATAAAATGCTTCAAATGGACCATAATCTGTTCTGTTGGTACAGATTACAGAGTTTGGAATAAAAGTTATTTTCATCTTGGAGTTGAAGAGTTTGTTTAGCTTCTCTTCTTTTAACAGAACCCATTCGACGCCCGATCAACTCTGCCCCTTAACCCCCGTATTCATAAATCCATCCAAATAAAGTAATCATCTGTTTTTTATTGTAACACTACAACATCTCCTCCCCCACGGCCTTCCAAAAAGACCATTTCTCAGCACTGATAGCTGAGGTTAATATTCAAACCCAACAGCATGGTTGCCGAGGTAACCAGATTCAAAACAAATCACATTTCTTTGTGTCCACGCTTGAGCAACAGTGGAGAACCCGGCGGAGCACAGGTGGATCCGAGCGGGCCCTCGGTGGGAATAAAGCATTAATGTTCGGCCCCTTTTAAATTATTTTCTCAGGGATCCTGTGGCTGGACAGAGGGTGCTCGTTCCTCCCAGGCACTGACACCCAAACCGGCCCCGTGTTCCACACTGTTGCTCCTCTTTCAAGCGCCTTTCCTCCAGTCTCTCCTTTAAAAATGTGTCAAAAATGCTTTCCCCTTTACTCAACGTGAAGTAAAATTGATACAAGATGCATGAGGATGAATAAAGTTGTCACCTTAAACATGATCTGTGGATTATATACAGTACATCTATGTTCAGATGTTACTATAACTGATGGACTTTGGAAGATTTTATTAAGGGGGAGGGACGTGGAAACATGGCAATTTTTCAACAATAATAAGACACAAAATAAAACACAGCAAATCAATCACAGCCAACACTAACACAGTGTGACGATCAAACACACGGTGTGACGAACAAACACAGCCTGTCTCTGTTTGGGTTGTTGCTAATGTACTGCAGGTTAATAGAGCAGATTGAACGCATTCATCCAAACACTCACCAAAAAAAAAGCTCCAACACACACACACAGACACACACACGCGCGCACACACACACACCCCGAGTGTCCGTGGGCTCCGCCCCTCAGATTAAGTTACCTGCAGGCGCCGATCACTCACCTATACGCGCGGCGGTGTTTGGCACAACCTGGAGCCACCGGCTGAAGGGCGACCGTGTACTTTAGAAAACAAATTTCATCCAAGGACGACATTTTCCTGCTCAACAACAACACCGAAAGTTTGCGTTGGAGTTTGATTTTTTTTTGTTTAGTTTGTCTGCGCGCTGTGATGGCAGGCTGATGCTTCAAATTGACCCTTTGAGGATCCCGTCCGACAAAACGCGGTGAATATATGCTTTCTTTCTTTCTTTCTTTCTTTCTTTCTTTCTTTCCTTCTTTCCTTCTTTCTTTCTTTCTTTCTTTCTTCCTTCCTAACAGCAGAATGGTGCGTTCACTGTTCACACTGAGTTACATTCTTTAACGCATTCGAGCTGAACATTCTGTAGTGATGACAAGACGAACACAGTTTATTAATGATGTCACACAGCCTTAATTACAGCGGTAATTACAGCTTTGAGAAAAGCCTCGTTGTACTGTAGATAGGATATGGATGGATAGATAGACAGACAGACAGACAGACAAATAGATAGATGAAAAGAAGCATAGGATATATAGAACAAAATAACATAATAAAACGTGACATTGTATAAAATTAAATATAACCAACCAATATAACAATATAATATACATATACAGTATATACAAACACAAAGTCTATCGATCTATCTGAGTCTATAGTTTATGCTTTATATAAGCATGCCAGACTACAGGATAATTGCTGAGCTCATCTTTGAGAATCTCAGGAGATGGTTTGACAGTCTTAGTGGTGTTTTGGCCCGGTGCCAGCTTGTTATCATCCATGACCTG
This sequence comes from Brotula barbata, assembly GCA_900303265.1. NCBI lineage: Eukaryota > Metazoa > Chordata > Actinopteri > Ophidiiformes > Ophidiidae > Brotula > Brotula barbata. The sequence goes on from OMNV01013741.1 coordinate 12,212, forward strand.
GATGGGTCAAACGAATTAGCCGGGAACTAATTGGGATTTCGCTGCTGAAATCTGACCTCATTTCTGTCGGTGGTTCTCAGTGTCTTCGTTAGGAGAAAGCACCTGTGTGCTTAAAATGAATCATCATCATCATCATCATCATCATCATCCTCATCATCCTCATCATCAGCTGTCATAGCAGCTTGATGAGATTCAACTGGGCGTAGGAGTGGCTGTAAATTCATAAAATCACTGTCCCAAGTGCTTTTTCCTCCAAAATGCCTATTCAGGCGCAGGGGGCAAAGTTCGCGCTGCTCGTATCAGCGCATTTAGTTTATTACAACAGCAAATCTCTGGTTGTATAAACTATGTTATGTTACTATAAATGATGTGGCACTTGCACTTTAAAGATGTCTGAAACTTTGAGATTTGGGCCGACTCGTGTTTTTGCAATATTATGGTTGATTAAACATTACATCATACTGGAACAACAAACATTCAGCTGTGCGGAGTGTATTTCAACATCATCACTGTGCCTGTCCATAATGATTACTGATGTCAGGTTAGCCAAACCGATGGATGGACAGTAAACCTGTATCATCCTTGTGATGTTTATTGCGTCAGACCTGTTGTTGTGCTGCATTCAGGGCCCCCAAATTTCTAGTTAAGCTGCTTTGTACTGATAGTTGTACTCTGGTGTTGGATGTGTAAGTATGTTAGAAGTTCATCCTTTTTTTCTTAATATAGAAGTCAAAATATACTGACTATAATACGAGCCAAAACAACAACAATAGCTGATTGTAATTTAAAACTGGAATAGATTTAAATAAACAAAATCTGGATAATCTAAGAGAGATTAGTTTGGTTAGAGTTTGTATTGAAAGGTGGTTGATTTTTGATCAGTCTGTGTCTCACACACACACACACGCGCACACACACAGAGGTATATAATTATTGTTATTCAAAAATTCCATCGAAGGACCGATCCTTTGTGCCAGCTCATCTTAAGAGGATTTTAATTATTTCACCTCTTACAAAGATAAAGTCATACCTTTTATTCTAAACAGGATTTGACCATTGGAGTAAAAAAGTAGGGATGATTATCTTTTTAAAGAATGATACGCTCAGCTGAGCAGATGCTCTCGAATGTCTTTGCCGCATGAACATAAACAAGCGCAACACTCGTCTAACCTCATTCCACGACCTATGACTGTAAAAAAAAGAATCCTAATTGAGATATATGAGTGCTGATTCAAGGAGATCGGTCGTTTTCATCGTCCTTATGAAGTATTGTTATGGTATAAGGGCTTGTTAGTACTAAACAATAGACACCTCATGTGTACAGTGAGCCTCTTGCTGCGAGGATCACAACACACGACACCCAACCTGCCCTGCCCCAGTGTCACCTCTCTCCTGAAACCTGGCGATATGCCAGAGACTGAACAATACTGCAGAGCGAAGATGACCAGAAAGATAAGAACAGAAAGAGGAAGTCTACCTTTTGTGCGAGCTGGACGGACTGGAGTAAATATGACTCCTCCGTATCCGACCTCTAGCCATTTGTTGTCTGCGGTGCAGTTTTGTTGCTTGACCTACAAACACAAACGGAACAACAGGTTTCCAGCTGATCACAATCCAACGCTCTCAGTGGAATCCTTGACTTTGGGCCTGCTTATGAAAGTTGTTTCCATAATTATTGCTATCTTTGTACACAATCATCCGATCAGAGGATTATCTGTCCGGGGTGATTATGTTTACAATATGCTGGGAGATAAGCCCCACCCTGTAACTGTCAAAAATAAAAACTTATCTCATCCGTGTCGCAATGCTGTCATGTAGCAGAGGCGACAGGTCACGAAGAATCGTTGAAATGATGGATGGACTCGGTGCCACAGAGTGAGAAGAGAAGAAGAGGAGAGAGGAGAGGAGAGGAGGACGGCGTCTTGGAGTTTGGTTTGTTCTTTCAAAGCACACGCATGCTGCTGACACAGGATCCAGACGCCGTGCACCGATTAATAATATAAAGCGAACGACTTCCTTAAAGAGATACATGGCCCTCTGGTGTCACGCACGGCGATCCGAGCGGTCAAAGTTAAATACCGCGCACGGATTATGCAACGAAGAAAGCCATAAGTGATAATAAAGGAAAGCAGGCAGAACCCAGCGTGTTGTGCAAGAGATTGTGTTCACCCGACACACTGATACGTTTGGAGCCAGCGGCCTGTGTGTTACATAACACACAGCAGCCCTCGGCTGTGGGAAAGTGCAGAAATGTTCCTGGTCGCTCAGATTTGGCCGCAAAGTCTCAGTTGGTGCACATCGGTGTGTCTCTTTTGTGACCAATCGGTCGGCCCGGCTGGGTAAAAAACGGCTGCAAATTAATTAATTGCAGCTCCTCAGACACGGGGATCAACGAAGTGGATCTGATTACAGAGTTCTTAGCAGCCTTCTGTCTGTCATTGTCCCAGAGCCGTCCCCTGACTACCAGCGGCACAGGCACAACACCTGGCACCGACCAGCGGAACAACAGGCGGCAGACCTCCTCTGTGGGGCTCAGGGCAGTCTGGGACTCAGCTCATCTGTCGGGAAATTAGTAATTCAGACGTTTAAAAGAGTTCAGTCGTATTTAGTGAGGATAAAATCGTAAAACAAAAAGTGTTTGGAAATTAAAAATACCGTGCAAGAGGTTATTTTGTGTAAAATTTTGAATTGATTCTGATAAATTTACAGCTTTATTCTTGTAGATTAAAGACCTTGTTTGGTAAATTTAATCCATATTCTGGTAATCTGAGAGAATAAAGATACATTTACGAGAAAATTAGGAAAAAAAAATAGGAAATTGAAATGTTTGTGCAAGAGGCTGTTACATATAGTTTTATAACTATAATCTTGTAAATTTCATTCTCGCAATACATCTTTGTTCTGATAAATTTACAACTTTATTCTCCTAAATTTAAGACTTTATCCAGTAATTTACGAGGATGAAATCGCAAAGAAAATATGAGGAAATTCAAAAGCTACGAAAATAAAACACAAAGCAATTAGGAAATTAAAATGAATAATAATTAAATTAATATTTTTTCCAACAGTCCTTAAAGTTAGGCAGTAAAATTAAGTTGGCAGTTGTATTTTAAATCATACCAGGTATTCTTGTGTAATTTTGACTGAACATCCACATAATGTTTTCAAATTTAATCTTCATTGTTTCAAGTGAACGGACTCTGTATTTAGGTGGTTTTTGTGTTGACCCTCCGTTCACCAGGTTGTGGGTGTTGTATAAATAAACTATCGATCGATTGAATGGAACAGTGGCTGTAAACGAAGCCACGCCTCCAAAGACGTCATATCTGTCACCTGGCAGACGAGATGAGTCCCAGAATGCCTTGAGCCTCACAGAGGAGATCTGCAGACAAACCTATAGGCTGTTTACTGCTCTGTGCTTCTATAACCTTAATCACTTATAACTACATCTTTGTGGCTGGAGACAATCGTTTGTGTGTAGGAAATGATGAGTGTCGTACAATTTATCCAAATAAAACAGAAATTTACACATGAAAATGTGCAATTATTAAATTGTGGCGACTGACCACAAAATAATAATCACAATATGATGTTCTGGCAAATTCGTGCAGCCCTAATCTCCCCTCAGTGTAATGTCAGAGCGGGGACGGATGTCCAAAATGTCTCCTTTATTCATCCCACACACACACCTCTTACTCACGGCCCCATTCTCATCCTCTCTATCTCTCCCCTGCAGGTGGATGTCTTAAATCATGAGTATCCTGGGACCTCACTCCAGGCAAGCCAAGTGAGTGTCACACACATTATTGCTTTCCTCACACACTCATGTATATTTAACCGTCCTGGGCTCAGCTAATGGTGACACTCTGAGTCACCGTCCCGTAGGTGGAGGAGAATGACTAACCCAGCAGCAGAGAGGAGCCCGCGGGTCAGGGACCTCTCGCACAGAGCACCTCTGTTGAGAATTGTTTGCTTTGCCTGGGTTCCTGGCTCCAGTCTCCCTTCCTACCCCCTCTCTCCCCCTCCTCCTCCTCCTCTCCCTCTCTCTCTCTCTCTCCCTCCCTCCAACCTTAACTGGTCCATATGCTCGGAATCTCAGGCTAATCTCGTCCAGTCCTGGCCAGCCTGCTAGGACGCTGTCCGTGTATCACTCCTCCTCTTGGGACTTGCGTTGATGAGACGTTGAGAGTGAGAGTTTGAGACGGTGACACCAAACTGTGCAGGGCGGTGAAGATGAAGGGCGTACAGCGTAAACAGGTCTCTTCTTCTTGTCATTGCAGTGGAGTGGCCAGAACGGACAGCAAGCTCAGCGCCAAGGCCCTCTATGGTAAGCACCGTGTGGAGAGCGGCTTGTTGTCATAACTTTGTCTCCGCCTGTCTTTCTCGTGGGATTACGCCTGCAGTCATTTCTGTGGTGCGACGGTTACTGCTCGCCTTGATTACCCGTGTTTATTTCCATAATCGCTTTCTTTACAAACTATATATTGTTAAGCTGTTAAGGATCTCCGCTGTCAAATCACAACGGTCAATTTGCAAAGCAAATGACTGTGCCGGGAACGCTCTGACTGTGTGGTATGCTGGGATGGACGCTCAGCCTTCTGGACTATCATAATCCTCCGCTCTGCACACACTGATAAGAGGGGGCCAAGGACCCTGCCGGGGGCCCCGTCCTGCCGCTGACTGCTGACATCTCTGTAACGAGGAGGCGGGGCTCCTTTTACATTTTTGCATTTTTTTTCTCACACTGCGCATCCATCCGTTTACATCAACAAAACCACGTCAGCATCTTCACCAGCGAGCGTCGAGAGAGCGATTTCTGATTTACACGACCTGACATTTCCATCTGCCTGCTGCATACTTGTGCCAGGGTGTGTTTGGTGGCTGAAATGTGCTCGTGCTCATGCACGAGCAGAGAGTGCAGGGTGTGTCTGTTTTTCATGTGTGGTTGGAACAGGGCTGGGATGCCCGTGTCTTGCAGGTGAATAAAGGAAGCATTGAAAAGTGGAAAGGAAGAGGCGGACTCTAACTCCGCCTCCGTTTGGTCCTCCCTAGGCTGCTTCAGACATGAGGTCACTGCTCCCTGCCTGCACCTCCTTCCACACAGGCAACATAGAGCATCATTGTGCAGCACTTTTAAGTTCCAAATAGGAACCCAGAGTACTTTTAGAGGACATCTTTAATGTCATGTTCTGTAATGTCAATAATGATCATGTTTGCACGGTTGGTTTTAGCATCGTGTTAGCGGTTTGCAAAGTTTGACAGGAATGGATCGGGGTCATGTTTCCTGGTCATAGTTCATTAAAAACAAAGGTTAGCTTTAAATTAGCGACAAAAAACGTATTACATTCAAAATGCTCCCATGTCAGTCCTGATGTCCTGATGTCTTTTCCATATATTCTGTGTCTCTGTATGATTAATAAGGATGTACAATGTGTAACTCTGTTGTGCTTATGGCTGCTTAGGAATGAATTCTCCTCTGAATACCGATACTCCACACAGGATACGTGAGTCTGTTACCGCACAACATGCCCTACGAGCATGACAGGAAAATCAGACTTCCTGCACAGCAGCAAGAGTCCAAATTTAGAATGACAGATGATGACATTCCAGGGATGCAGAATGTTCCCCGACCGTCCGACTGTGCACCGACAACCCGTTATTTATCTGTGAAGTATTTTCCATCCAAATATCCGCACGACGCGCAGCTACTGGACCGGCTCTCGGTGAAATATCCCACCGTTTCTTAGATGAAGTAATGCGATTGACCCATCCTGTGTGGCAGATGGTCGCCGCTACCTTGTCACGGCAGGGCGGCTTGGAAGCGATGTGTGTGTCCTCTGTATCTGCTGAGAGAAATAGCAGGAAACGTCCCGATTCAATCTCTGGTATGCAAAACTCCCCATCGTCGCACAGCGCGGTTTCAACAGAGAATTGATGCAAATCCAGCGCCAGGGCCTCCCAGCTGATCTGTTATCAAACGCAAACGGGATGAGCGCCACATTCGACTCATCGTTTAGAATCAGAGCGCCCAGCGGCCCCTCGATGGCCTGCTGCTCTCTTGTTTTTCAGTTGATCCTCCATGATGGTGGGATGGATTTTAAATGGAATTTGGAGTCATCCTCGTGCGTGGAGGTGATACATTGCTGAGATTTGTAGTACGGTGTTGTTCACGGCTCGATGAACACTGATGTGACGCTTCCTGTTGACATGCGGCCTCCCTTTGCAGACATGGCGGCACGTTTCCACAGTCAAAGGCTGTACAATCAAAGCTGCACCATTGTAGTCGCTGTAATGATCAAAACAGGCCATGGTAGTTACTTTTGGAATACGATGTGTCAGATTATGCTCAGATTGTTTCATTCACACACACACACACACACACACAACTGAAACCACAGGCATTCATGTATAATCTCTCACATACATATGATCGTGCATATAAACATGTCTTTTTAGTAGTGTGTGTTCTTTTTGTTAGTATGCTCGTTCAGTGCTGTGTGTGTGATTGACACCATTTTTCCATTTTTTTGTTGTAAATTTGCGACATTATAATATAATAATAGAGAATTTGGATCTGGAATTTAATTAATTGATTCATTTTTCCACCTACCTATCAATCTGGCAGATTATCAGTCCTCCTAAACTTTTATTCATATTCTAAATTAGTGACAATTACAATCAACTCGAGTATCAAAGCTGATTTTAAATAGATTTTAAAGACTTTTGGAGGTAAAAAAAAACGACCTCCGTATGAGTTTTAGGATGAGGAGTCTACGTGGATCAGGTTGGATCGTCTGATTTTCTGCCAGGTGTGTGTGTTAATCTCTGGTCATCCTTTGGAGAGCGCCCATGACGGACGTCCCCGTTGAATGCTAAGTGGCTCTTACAGCAAACCGCTGCAACACTCTTGAATTTATTGGCGTAAATGTGAGTCATCAATAAGACATGAAGCGAGCTCGACTTTCACAAAGACACCTGACCCTTCGGTTGCACCTGCAGGGCAGCGAGCAGGTTGGACCCAGCAGAAAGGAAACGGCCGAATCATGAAAGACTTGGGCTATTTGTACAGGTTATTTGTACAGTCAAGGTGTGTGCATGGCCCGAGAGGGAGCCTTTTATTCCTGGGCACGGATCAATGATTGACAGAAATCATCTGTAGGTTTTAGTCAAAGGTTGGAATGTTCTGTGACACAGTTTGGTAAGTGTTGTGGTGTCACGTTCAGAATGGGGCAGGCCATGCAGAGAAAGCGAGAGCGACATCAGAGCGTGTGTGTGTGTGTGTGTCTCATCAAAATGTTGACTCTGTTGGGTGGGGGACAGAAAGCCATCTGATATGAGATCTGGATCTGGCTCTCATTTATATGTAATTCTTACCTGCAAACCGGTCACCTGGAGAAGAAGATAACGGGCTCGCTCACAGAGGGGGCCGCCCGCTTCAACCCGCTCAGCTTCAGGCCCGTACATTGAGTTTGATTAAAGCGACGATGAGGAGCGACGTGACAAACACCAGGAAGTAGATCTGGTGTTGGAATGGAGAGGGACGAAGGCTTTGATATGAAAATGAATGATTAACTTCGCAGATGGGTATGTTGGCACGTCTCCAGCCTTTTGGTGGCGACTTTTGACCAAAGGGTTGTGCCAAAAGATATAAACGCCTGTCAGATTTAACTTCGGCGACAGGGGTGTGCACGCTACAGGACGGCGGCAGGGATTTGTACTCTCGATGGGCTGAGGGGCTCATCTGTCCTTTAATACCTTACTCATCCCCATAACTTCCTTATTGCTCTCGGCTCATGCCAGCCTGTTCAGCTCTCCTCTCGCTCTTCATTCTGCTGTCATCATGTGGGCCTTAGGTCAGTGGCACGGCTGCTTGTTTATTGAGGATTTACAGGAAAACACACGCAGGATTTGGGTTTTTCTTGTGATTGAACACTGACGTCTTTGTTGTTTTACCAACAGAACAGAGGAAAAAATACTCCAACTCCAATTACATCATGCACGAGACGTCACAGTACCATGTCGAGGTAAGACCTGCTCTGTCTCTGTTTCCCAGAAAAGTGAAACTTATGTAAGTACTTATGTAACTTTTGTAATTTTCATATTTATATGAAGAAAAATGATCCACTATTGCTATAATTGAAGCATAAAAATATAAGTTGCTTTCACGCCTAAACCATCCAAACAGCTGAAATCATTCGTTTATTCTTATGCACGGAAATGTTTGTTTATATTTACACACGTTACATTAACATTAATGATATCAGTCAATATAATATTCGGGATGGAAAAAAAGAAAATTCAGATCAAGTTTTTCCGATTCTTCCATCATAGGTGTGAACATATCCCAGATTTAGGGAGCAAACAGATGGAATAATAATTGTAAAAACATTGTAATAATCTTAACATTAAACATTCTACTACAGGCTCATCCATCTTTAAAAATCGAATAACTGAGCCCCTTTGATTCAGAATTTTCAAAGCTCGTGATTAATAACAGGTAAGAATAAAGCTTGTAAATCTTGTGATGATTATGTCGAAGATCATCAGGTTAAGTTTGGAGATTGGCTCTAATTTACTGAAGCTGTGTCATAACAAAGCTGTCAGGCTGCTGACTAAAACGTGGGTGTGCTGACGTTGGAGACGCGGCGTTGAACTATGTCCCGCGTTCAGTGTGGGTAGGATTTCTCTCCATGTCTCCCTGTTATCACACGTATTCATGTCATGACAGATAAAGGCCGTGCTGCCAACATTTTAATCTTGATTTGATACGGGGCTGGACTGTAATCAGGTCTGACTGTAATAACTGGGCACTGCTGCCGTGTGAAGAGAGGGGCACGGAGAGGAAACTGTTATTTATCGCATCAGCCAAATAACTATAGGATAAAACAGATAAAATAGAATGACTTCATATGTTTCCACTGGTTTGTGTTCACTCCAACATCCACAAATAGAAACTTGTTAACTGAATCTAAACCGCTTTTATTTTTCTGTTTTGTCCTTCCATCCACAACAATCTGTTCTCCCTCGTCTCCCTCAGCATCTCTCCACGTTCGTCATGGATAAGACAGAGTCCATCGCCACGGTGGACGATGCCATCAAGAAACTGGGCCTTCTGGATTCGAAAGACAAGATCTGGACACAGGAAATGCTCCTGCAGGTCACAGACAAGGCCGTCAGGCTGCTGGATTGTGACACACAGGTATCAGTCTTAATGACATCATATTAATACGTACTATTCATATTAATACTGACATCTCACCAGTGTTGTGACCTTTAGTGCCAGCAGAGAGAGAGAGAGGGAGAGAGAGAGAGAGAGAGAGAGAGTTATCTGTACCAAACAGTCATACATGTACCAAATGGCACTGTGAGGAAATGAGAGCAAACTGTCTCAAGGCCATCACTGAATCTGATCTGTAAACCTGCTGGGGGTCACAGGCTTCAGCTCAGACTCACGGATACTGGACTCTTCTGTTGATACGGAATGTTGAAGTCCGAAATTTAACATCAGCTGACATTTTACATTTATTTATTTTTTATGTTTACGCGCACAACAAAAGGCATTTCAGCTAATATCCATTGTCCTATCGGTGAGATATGAGACAAGATAGTGAACAGCCCATCATTAAAGATGACAATAATGGCAAATAGAACAAAACAGTGTGAGTAATAAAGATCATTTGAAATCATACTATTTCCATTAGTACATCTATTTAAAAACACAAATAAAAATGTAGAACTTCAAATAATCTAAATCTAAAATGTTTTCATTGACCAATTATATTTGTATTTCTGTCACCATACATGCTAATGTATAAATAATCATCCAGTATCTTATTTTCAACCAATGCGCGTCATAAATATTTGATTAAATTCCATTTTTCCTCCACGTGATTGTGATGTACGTTCATATTTTAACTCATTTTCTGATGTTTTTGATCTTCCTTTCCTGCAGGAGGAGTTGGAGAACTTTCCTCTCTCCACCATCCACCTGTGCCAGACGGTGCTGAATCAGACGCGGTATCCCTCTGTGCTGCTCCTGGTGTGTCAGGACAAGGAGCAGCACAAACCCGACATCCACTTCTTCCACTGTGACGAGGTGGAGGTGAGGCTCATCACTCCGAGGAAGAGCAAACAACTAAAAACATGTTGACTGAAATGTTGACTTTACTTCATAATTATGACTTTCCTAAGTCGACGTTTTGACATTTTTGTTTTGCTTTTAGTGTCTTTTAGTGTCTTTTAGTGTCTTTTAGTTTTTCATTCCCTCGCTCCTGTACTTACCGTGTGTGACGTCTGACAGTGCGTGTGTGTGTGTGTGGTCTCTCCGTGGTTCAGGCTGAGATGGTTCACGAGGATGTCGACAGTGCCATTGGAGATAACAAGCATGGGAAGAAGATGAGACTTCAGACCCTCAGGTAAGAAAAGTGACATCGGCTTGGGTCAGTAACCTCACGTTAGGACGCTGAAGATCTAAAAGCCTCCTCGTCCTCTAGGATGAACCAGGAGAAAATGAAGCGTCACAGGGAGACCATCCTCCCCCCCTCAGTGCCGAAGGACCCCACCCCTAATGTGAAGGGAAGAGTGGCTGCCACAAACATGCAGAGTGAGAACACACAGACAGGATTTGTGTTAGTTTGTGTTTTCAGTTCCATTTTCCTTTTTTTACTTTCGATCTTCGTTTTAGACGTAGACAGGCGAGCTGCAGAACAGAACGACGGAGAGACTCATAACAAGTTGATCCAGCACATAGAGAAGGATGTGGTGAGTATCCGCAGGTACCCAGGACATGGAAGATGCTGATCTAATCCATGGTGAGATTATCCGGTTACCATGACTACTCACCCTGACACACTCTAAAATCATGGATGTGTCTCTCTCAGCAAATCCTCAACTGTGCCCTGGATGACATAGAGATCTTTGTGTCGCGGCTGCAAAAGGCAGCAGAGGCCTTCAGTCAGCTCAACCAGCGCAACAAGAGTAAGAAGAATAAGAAGAAAGGACCAGCAGGTCTGTCTCCCTTTCTTCTCCTGCCGTGGATAAGATTAAGCAGCAATATGTTCATATTGCTCACTCTGCCATGTTTGTTTGTGTCTGTTTGTGTCCTGTGGACCGGGACCTTAATCCAGTCATGTATGTGTGGTAACGGCCGGTTAAGGCCTGCGTACTAATACAGTACTCATTACTCACCTCTCACTCCTGAGGTAATATTATTACTTTTTACTGCATGGGAGTCATCGATTTTTACAGGGAAATTCCAGAGCCAATTTTTTTTATGAGATTATAAAGTTGCAAATTTTCAAGAAGAATCACACACACACCACTAAAAGCACACCCACACACTACTAAAAACCCTGTACCTGTGTGTTTGCACCATCATATGTATGTATACATGTATGTATGCGTGATCATAGTAGTGTATGTGAGATGTATAACCGCTCTCATACACTACTATGATGCACTGCAAAATCGGCCTGTAACCCCAATTATTACTGTGCAAAGTAATAATATTACTCTAACGCTCCGCTGAGTAATGTCTGACCACCCAACACTAGCAGTGGTGTGATGTGTTTCCTTTTAGTGAGATTTGATTTCACTTTATGGATCGATGTGTCGTTTTCAACACATCTGCCCCAAACAAAGCATGATTATCTACGCAACAGATGTTCGTTACCAGATGTGCTGGAAATGATATGTCGCCTATCTATCGCAGAGTTTCTCAACCTTGGGGTCAAGACTTCATGAGCAGGGGTTGTAGAATTTCTAAAGTAGTGACATAAACTTTTAAAAATGAAATGGCAAGGTTGATAGAAAAGTTAGGAAATACAGAGATTGTAAAAATGTAAATGAACTGTAGATTTATGATTTCATTGTCTTTGGATAAGTTAAGATAATTGGAGAAGAATCAAGATAAGGGCCACATGTTTAAAACCAACCTGCATGACATTTACAGAGAGAATGAAAGAGACAAAGCTCTCTCAGACAGTCCGGCCGCTGCACGGATGAAAGCTGTCAGGCAAATGAGAGTAAAATGTCACAGGAAACATCTCGTTATTATGCAAATTTACAAACGGTTGTTAACTATTACAAATCGACCTCTTGCTTGTGCATTTGTGTTATGTAAAGTTTATGTTTTGCCTGCATCATTCACCCATGAGCTCTATACTGTATTTATTTTTTTGAATGTGTAAAAACGTTTTAAAATGCCACAATAGAAGTTTAGGTTTTGAAGAGTAGCTGAAAGTCATGGAAGTAAATTGACGAGTTCCAAATCCCTACGGTCCCTGAACACGTCTGGGATGTCTAACTTTAATGGATGTGGTCATGTGAAAAGGTTGAGTAAACCTGAGTGTGCTCTCCTTGGGTTATTACTCTCTGGCCAATACAGACTTTTCATCTTGAAAGCTGTTGATTAACTCATCCTCATTCAAATGCCACATTTTATGTAACAGCAAAGCATATTTGTAGCTTTACAAGAGCTTTAAAGTAGTAACAAGCTACAGTCACCTTGGCCAAAAAGTGACAACTGTGTGTGGCTGAACTACGAGCTGGATTTGTGAGTGTGGAATCTGTGTGTGTGTGTCTGTGTGTGGGCTTCGTTGCTGATCTGATCTGGTTGTTTACAGAGGGCATGCTGACCCTGCGAGCCAAACCCCCCACCGAAGCAGAGTTCATCGATAGCCTGCAGAAACTGAAGCTGGCCTTCAACCTCTTGGTGAGATATCCATCCATTCATCTATTCATCCATCCATCTATGCATCCATCCATCATCATCCATTCATCCATTCATCCATTCATCTATCCATTTATCTATTCATCCATCCATCCATTCATCGATTCATCCATTTATTTATTCATCCATCATCTATTCATCCATCTATCATCAACCATCTATTCATCTATCCATTTATTCATCCATTCATCCATCACCCATCATCCATCATCATCCATCCATTCATCATCCATCCATCTATTCATCCATTCATCTTTGCATCCGTCCATCATCAACCATCTATCTATTCTACCATTCATGTATTCATCCATCCATCCATCTAGTCATCCATCCA